>JAMPIV010005527.1:0-64881 GCA_024509875.1 Oreohelix idahoensis
TTAGAGGAAAAGTGTACAATATTAGAAGGAAAATTCAAACTGTTGAGCAGAGATATTAGAAAAATGAATACAAAGATGGTATTCAAAGATTAAATGGATGAATTCAAGGTGGATAGAGAACAGGATATTAACTGAGTGATAAAGGTAATTACTCAATGTTAAAGAGGAACATTGCAGGGTCCTGTCATCTCGGTTTGTGTGGTAAGGAGAGAAAGGTACAGATGCTTTAGAAGAGAGTTACTTTGTTAAATTTGAAGCTTTTTGTAGTAGAAGAAAGAGCAATTTAAGGCCCCCCCAGCTAAACAAAAGGATTACAGCAGCGAGAAGCTAGAAGCTATTGAAAGATCAAGCCTAAGTCTACGGAGGAGAGCGTACAAGAGGCTGAGTGCGCTTGGTACAGATTCTCACATCCAGATTGGAGGAGATGGAGAGTCGAGGGAGACTTTAGGAGATAGGTCCATCAGATGGGCGGAAAGAGAGGAAACCTTTAGATGCTAAAATGCAGTTATAGGAGGACGAACGATGAAGGATGCTTTGCAACATCTGTTTTGCCAAGAAAGTCAGTACTTGAAGAGACTGAAAGCTTTCAAGGAAGGAAGTGTGGAAGACTGTGATGGATGGTACTTAAATGAAATTGTGCACGGATTCAGTTACAAGACCCCAGTTAGAGTTTAATATTATCTTTCAATTTTCAAAAAAAGATACATGGATAAAGGAAAAGAAACCATTGAAGTGTTAGTTAATGTTCAAAGCCCATCAAAAAGTTCCATCCACAGATAAGTGGGACATAGTGATACTGTGTTTGCTCTAATAAAGATACTGACCTGCTATTGGAAACACAACCCCCCACCCCCCACAATACTTTTCTGATCGTTAGGTAATGAATGATGATGTATTCGTAGATTGAGAATATTTTTGATGTTAGTTGGAAGAGATTCTCTGGTAACTTTTATCGAATCAGCTATGATAGGTTATAATTGTTACTGTAGACATTAAACAAGGCTGAAAGCTATAACTTTCAAGAAATGGAAATTTGACAGAGTGTATATAAACAACAAATAGTGAACAGCAATGTGTACAGTACAAAGTCAGTATAACTTGGTGTTTTAGATTGACTTATTTTCACTTAACTAAAGTAGTCAAAGCATAATTCAGAGGTAACAAGGGTGGGTGTAGTATCTAAGTGGTCGATTCGATCACGAAGACATGTGTGAAATGGGCTATATCATCCCTTAATTGATTATTTCTGTTCACCCCACTGGGAATGTTTAAGGTCGAATGGGGTGGTAACATGGGAAGGGTATATGATATGGCATAATGTGATACAATTTTTCCAAAGGCAAATGATTTTTATTTCTTGCCTAATTTTGTGTTTATCCATAAGGAAAGTATGCTATGACCATGAGCGATACCAGTGTTGTTGGTGGAATCTGTCTATCATTACAGCAGCTGTATGGGTGTGGTCCATATCAGCAGGCTTGCTCACCGATACTTCCTTCTTAGTACGAGACATCAGTCCGTTGGTCTGGTTTTGGAGCAATTGTTTTAAAACCATGAGTCACAGATGAAAATTCCAGCATTTTAGATAGATTAATATTTATGAGAGCATTTGTGTTAGTTTTGATGTACGTTGTATAGTGTTAAACTTATATTGTAATTATATTATACTAATGAATAATGTCTGATGTACCTTTTTGCGGTTCACCCGTGTATTTTTTCTGTATGGTGAATCCATGTATGATGTTTGGTTAATATCATTATTGAGGCACACATTGTTATGATTTGCATCCAACACAGTTTAATGTTGTATAGGATGGAAATTGTGTTTTGGTTTGTTAGTAGAGTATGATTTGCTAAGGGCAAAGGCCATCTACATCATTCCATCTATCCTGTGCCACTGTCAATGTGGTAACCTTTTGGTTCACCAATATATTTCCATCCCTCTTTTGTTGTTTGGTATGACTTGACATATTGCATCGACCTCACACTTTGGTTTGATGTAATGTATAAAAAAAAAAATGATGTTATCATTTTTTTCCCCGGGTGAGCTGGTCAGGTCGTGAACTGTTAATCATATTCGAAGTTCACAGTTAGGTGTTAAGGATTTTTGTGTACGGTCCTGAAGTTTGTTGATAAGATAGGTTTATAGGTCATGAGATACATGACGTTGTATATAAGTGTTGTGAGTGGGTAGAGAAAGAAGTAACTCTGTTTAGAGGGTATTATTATTGGAGTATGCATGCTTGCCGAATGTTACATTTCTAAAAGTTCATGTTAGAAGCACGTTAGAGATCTATGGTTTTGAAGAATACTCAGGTGGTGTTCAATGTGTGAATTGAGGGTTTACAGGACACTATGAGAAAAGCGTCGCGAAGTGAATGAAGTTAGCATACGACGGTCAGAGATAGAATACTGGAGTTGTTAAAGGGGACGTCTGTGTGACCATCCGTCGTTGGAGACGCGTCAGTGTTTCTAGGAGTATGTGAATAATTATGTGATTTTCATTATTAAATATATTGGATGTGACGCGATGATGTTTTCGCGTAAGGTGTCTATTTACATATCAGGCACTTTATATATTATTATTTATAAGCCGTCGTAGTGGGTTTCCCGCGCTGTAAAGTTCAGGATGGAACTTGCCATGCCTGGTGATTAGACCAGAGGTATAGATATATGTGCGAGGATCGTGAATGCACGCAACTTTGGATTAATAAGACACGTCGTTTTCACCGTGTCAGAAGTGAGGGTCTATTGTTAAGACCTATTATATGCTATTATTTGAATGCGCGTTGTGTGTGCTTTCCCGCACGCCAATAGGAGGTACTTACGTAAGCGCGTTGTGGTTTTTCCCGCGCTGTTAAGTTACATGGAGGAACTCGATGGATAGAGATATATGTGCGAGGAGTGTGAATTCTGCCACTTACATTGAAAAGTAGGACCACGGCATAATATATGTGCGACTGGCGATGGTGTGAATCTGCCGCACTTACATTGTATACAGACCATATAGCGAGATTTATGTGCAGGAGACATTGTGAATGCCGCATCTTACATTGATTATAGATCAGAGATAGAGCCTTTATTGTGCGAGGAGTGATATGCCGCACCTTACATTGAATGCAGTTGTTACCCAGTACGTAAGGATTCATGTACTTCATGTATTCTATATGATTGCAAGTATTGGTGTAAATTTTTACTTTGTTTGAATGATGTCTGCAGAGCCAGACTATGCTGTTTGAGATTATATGTAAGGAACAGTGACCTGACCGAGACTAATTTCTGTGTACTTATATCATTCGCCGCGTACTCTACTGTACTTCTACTCTACAAAACAACCCAACACAAAAAAAAAAATTGCAACATTCCATAGGTCGTATACATTCCATTGGGTAGCCTCATAGAAATAGATTCTTAACACCTTGCTGGTTTGGTGATCTTCGACTAGTATTTCCCTCGTCAAGCGACAACAGATTAATTTCTAAAGCCTTATTTTGATTACTGTTGTTAATATCTCACACGTATACCATTACTAGGCTTTGGTATCCGCTTACCATTAGTTGGTATACCCAACTAGCTTCTCTCTCTCTCAAGACAACAGATTAAATTTAAAGCCTTGTTTTGATTACTGTTGTTAATCATCACAACTGTACCGTTACTTGGTCCCCATGGTTGGATTGCGTATCCGCTTGACTAGCTGGTCTCCTCTCTCAGAAACAACAGACTAATTACAAAAACCTCATTTTTTGATTACTGTTTTAAATCAGTCAAAATGTACACCCTTGATGGTTGTGGTATCTTGTTATGACTATTATTTAGCTCTCAAAACAACAGACTAATTTCAAAAGCCAATTTTATTTTGATTACTGTTGTTAATATCAAAACTGCTACCATTACTGTTATGGTGATCCGCGACCTAGCGTCTCTATCTCAGACAAACAGATTAATTTAAAAGTACCTATGTGTTCTTTGATTTACTGTTAGGTTAATATCAGATACTGTACCAATGTACTGGTTGGGATCCGAAACATTAGTATCTCCCTCTCAAGACAACAGGAATTAATTTAAAGACACTTGTTTTGATTACTGTTGTTAATATCACAACTGTACTCGTTACTGGTTTATGGATGTCCCGCGACTAGGCAGTATCTCACTCTCAAGACAAACAATTGATTAATTTTAAAGCATTGTTTTGAATTAATGTTGGTCTAATATCAGAACTGTACACCATATACCGGTTATGGTGTTCCGCGACTAGTATCTTCTCTCTCAAGACCAACAGATAATTTAAAGCCTTATTTTGATTACTGTTGTTAAGAAATCACAACTGAGTACCAATTAGCTGTATTGGTGTATCGGCGACTTAGGGGTCTCCCTCCTCTCAAGACAACAGATTAATTGAAAGCCTTATTTTGATTACTGTAGTTAATATTACAATTCTACCCTTGCTGTTTGGAATCTGTCCGCGACCCTAGTATCTCCTCTCTCAGAACAACAGATTAATTTAAAGCCTTATTTTGATTACTGTTGTTAATATCACAACTGTACCATTACAGGCTTGGTGTCGCGCGACTAGTATCTCTTCATCTCAAGACTTAACATTATTAATTTAAAGGCATTATTTTGATTTACTAGTTGTTAAATAATCAACAATCATGTATTGCATTACTGGCCTGCGTGGTCCGCGACTAGTATTCTCCCTCTCAAGACAACAGATTAATTATTTAAAGCCTTATATTTGATTAACTGTTTTGTTAAATATCACAACGTTCTTACCATTGCGGTGGGTAATCTGCGGTATTAGGTATTCTCTCTTTATGTCGACTACGTCTCTCCTCTCAAGACAACAAATTGACATTTAAAGGCTTATCTTTGATTACTGTTGTTAATTTCACAACTGGTAAACCTACATAACTGGTTTACGGTAGTCCGAAACTAGTGATCTCCTCGCTCAAGACAACAGATTAATTTTAAAGCTCTTTGTTTTGATTTACTGTTTTTAATAATCACAACTGTACAATGCATTACGGTTGTGTCACGTACTAGTATCTCCCTCCCAAGACAACAGAACTTAATCTTAAAGCCTTATTTTGATTACTGTTGTTAATATCACAACTGTACCATTACTGGTTGGTATCCGCCGCGACTAGCGTAATTTCCCTCTCAAGACAACAGAGATTAATTTTTAAACCCTTTTATTTTGATTACTGTTTTTGTTAATATCACAACAGTACTATTCAAGCGGTAGGTATCCGCGTACTAGGGATCTCCTCTCAAGACACAACAGATTAATTTAAAGCCTTATTTTGATTACTGTTGATTAATATATCACATATCTACCTTTGCTGTTTGGTATCTTCGACTAGGCGTCGTCTCTCCCTCAAGACAACAGATTAATTTAAAGCCATTATTTTATTAGTGTGGTGTTGATTTCCTCAACTGTACCATTACTGGTTGGTATCCGCGACTAGGTATCTCCCCTTTCAAAACAAACAGATTTAATTTTTTAAGCCTTTATTTGATTTCATGTTGTTAATAATCACAAATTGTACCATTACTGGGTTGCGTCATATACTGCGACTAGTATACTCGCCTCCACATCAAGTACAACAGAATTAATTTAAAGCTTATTTATTGGTCTTGTTACATATAACTGTTACCCTTGCCTGGTTGTAATCCTCTATCGACTAGCGTCTCTACTATCCAGAAACACATGTTACTGGTTAGCAACCGTTACCAATGGTTAGCATCCGATGACTAGTATTTCCCTCTCAAGACCATTAACAGGTTACTTTACGCGAGCTTATCTTGGATTACAAATGTTAAATACACACTGTACCTAATTACTGGTTGGTATCACGCGACTAGGTCTCCCTCTCAGGACAACAGATTAATTTAAAGCCCTTTTTTGATTACTGTTTTTTAATAAACACAATTCTACCCTTGCTGGTTTAGCGTATCCTGCGACTAGCATTTCCCTCTCAAGAGAACAGATTAATTTAAAGCCTATATTTTGATTACTGTAGTTAATATCACACAACTGTACACATTAATGGTTGGTATCGATCCGACAACTAGTATCTCCCTCTCAGGGACAACAGATAATTTTTGAAAAACCTATTTTTGATTACTGTTGTTAATATCACAATGCCCTACCGATTACTGGGTTGGTGTCCTGACTTTGTTATCTCCCTCTCAAGACAACAGATTTAATTTAAGCCTTTATTTTGATTACTGTTGTTTAATATCACAACCTGATGTACCAATTACTGGTTGGTAATCCGCTGCACTAGCAGAGGGATCTCTCTCTCAAGAAATCCAGATTAATTTAAAGCCTTGTTTTGATTACTGTTGTTAATATCACAACTGCCTACCGAATACTCGGTTTTGGTAAAATCCCTGAAACTTGTATATGCCCCCTCTCAAGACCAAACAGATTAATTTAAAGCCTTATATTTTGATAACTGTCATATTTATATCACAACTGTACCTGTTACTGGTTGGTATCGTGTCCGCCGACTAGGTTCCTCTCCCTCTCAAGGACAACAGATTAATTCAAAAGCACTCATTTTGATTACTGTTTTAAATATCACAACTCTCTCACCCTTTCAGTCCGTTTGGTATCTTCTGACTATTAGTTTAGCTCTCAAGACCAACAGGATTTAATGGTAAAGCCCATTATTTGAATTACTGTTCGATTAATATCACTCAACTAGATGCACCGATTACTGCGTTGATATCCGGGACTAGCCCGTCTATCCTGTTAGCGGGAGGTTATTTAAAAAGTCACCAATATTATGTAAGGAGTATAACCCAGTAAACGAGTTACTGACCTTTACATGTCAATACCCCATTCCTTAGAAATAAGCGACAGGGTGCATATTGTTATCATAGAAACATAGTACAGACTGCTAAAAAAACCCTGGCTCCAGTATGGTAAAGAAGCCTCATTTTGAAGTACGAGGTATTTAACGGTGTCTCCCTCCCTATGACTATCTTAAGATTACCTTATATTCCTAGCGGGAATAATGGAACATTCACTGACAACCACAGAATGGAACAAAAAAGAAGTTGAATAAATCCTCAATGTTGGTACAGTTTAAAATAGTTTAAGTAATTACACATAATATTCTATTTCAGGGACTAGTTGGTAAAAGAGTTACTCCCCTTACAAAGTCTTTATATATAAAAGATATTCACACAGTTAATAGTTCTATTATCTGTCTGTTTAATACCAAGTATCTTAATTATAAAGTTACTGAAATCACTGTTATTAGTCCTTTGAATTTAAGTGATAACTGTCAGGACGCCTTGACTGGAGTCCCTGCCTCAGTATGGATAAGTTCTCTTGTGACCATGCGATTAATTATTTGTTTCTCCTGAACTATAACTAATCATTAGGCTGTATTCACATGAGTATAGGGGGTCAGATTGTCAAACAGGACACTTCTTATCTTACCCAACTTATGGTACTGCTTGAAACTGTCCTTTGCTGAATATCAGACTTGGGTATGCCCAACAGTAGTTTAAGATGCCCACATGACCATGTTGAAGTTCACTCTTTTGAGCGAGTCCTGCACTTTTGTGGATTGCCTCGGTATGAACTTGCACCGTGCCTTATGATACTGGACAGTCTGTTTTTGAGTTATTTCATGCGAACCCTCAGAACATTCAGAATACTAGACTTAAAAATGTGTTTCTGGCGATCCGCTCACAATTCATGGATATAGTGGCCGAAACTCTTGTCTCCAGTCTGGCCCCAATTCAAACCTCTATCGTTGTGGTATCTCTCTCTGTCTTTACAGGGATCCGCTACTTATACAGCCAAAGCGCGGACGTAATCGGATGAGTACCGGACGGCACTGCCTGTTCAACCTATAACCTGAAAATATTCTTCCAGGAACAGGTGATTTTCGACGACATGATCTGGTGCGTCACAGGGTGGACTGAAAATTTTGCTTTCCATCATTCTCGGCCATATATAGATATCCATGATTGGTTCCCTCTTATCCTAGTTTTATACAGACTTGAATAGGGGCACCACTCTATCTTCCCCTGATCCATGTAAATTTCCGCAAACTGTTATTTTGTTGATTTTAAGTATGTTAGGAACAGTAGAGGTGGGTTGTGAGCAGCCAATGGGGGCTTTATAGCGTAACTGTGGGCAGCCGAAATACGCATATCATCTCCGTAAATGAAGAACTTCCTACCCGTTCCATCCTTTATATGACAGTTATACACCATCCCATTTCCCTGTTCTATGATACTGAAATGTAAACAAATCTTTTCATACGGATCCCTTCTGTTAGTTATTATCGTTGGCGATTTCTCTGTCCCTGATACAAACAATTTCGTTGATACGCTCGCCATTTTGAAAGCGGTACCGCTCACTCGTATGTAGGAAGGCTGTATATAACATCTAACTAGAACCCGTACTTTCAGCCTATGGCTTGAAAAATTCAATTTCGACGACATAGCTTCCCCCCATATTTTAAGTGCTCGATGATAATATCCTTTAGCTTAACTATTGGGATATACAAGACAATTGCCAAATCGACCATTCCCGAGGCTCGTTAGTTTTTTTTCTTTCTATCCTAAAAACTCTCAAGCTTCTGTTGGGTGATGGCGGACTAACGAAAATCTGGGCGCCCACATTCTGTTTTCCAATAATATATTCCATCCCTTTTACAATCTTTCACCTTCCGGAAAGTGGAGCTGCTTTCAATCCATGCTCTTACTGCTTGAGGTGAAACGTTACGGGTCCGGGCAGCCTTTCCCGATGAAGTTTACCGCCATACTTTTCGTTGATAGTTTTGGATGTGACCGTTTTCCCTCGCTATAACCGTAGGGTGTTTGATCCTTTCGCCTACGCGTGATTTGTTCCATTATTTTCCAGCGTCATGCGGGTTCAGACTGCAATGTGAACCTGCTGTGGTGTTGTTTCCTTTTCCCTCCCGTTGGCAAACTCTAGGGAGTACCCCTGATTGCGTGGCGTTTGCTTATACGTAGAATTTTGAAAGACTCTTCCGTCGACTTCTCTCTGCATCTACATAGGTGCACCCTGGAGCAGGAACTTATACATACTGGATTTTATGTCTTCCGGTAATACCTGCTGGCCCATAGATCCCAATAACTGGGATGGCTATTCTTTGTATTATTTGTGGCAACCATATTGGGTACCCAGCACGGTGTTCAACTTAAAAGTTCTGATAAGTTCGTCCCAGCCATTATAACCTATCTTAATACTCTAGGTAGGGGATGGATACAACGATTCTAAGATCATGACTACTCTTCGTAACCCTCTTCCAGCTTTCACGTTTACAAAGAGTTCCATGTTTTCCTGTATGAAACAGACCTATGGTTCTCCATTTCCTTGGTTCGGCCTTATTGTCCCAGTTTTTGATAAGTTTGCTGAAAACAAGGGCGTTCAACGTGCATGTCTGCATTCTTGAGCCCGTTTTCATTTCAGTTCGAATGTTAATATAACTGTGGCTTTGTTCCCCTCTCTATGTTCCTGGAGTCAAACCATGGCGTACGTGGATTTCTGCCATAAACCATAGGTTTATACAGGCGCTCTCCCAAGAAAACATATTTACGCCCCCAACATTGATTAGGCAGGGGTAAAATGGGATCCTCTATCCACAGCTGCATTTTATCTCCCCTTCCATCAAGCGACAAACTGACAGAATCTAATGCTATCTATGGGTAACGTGAGTAGCGGGTGGATTGATCGGTTTCCTTTTAGTAGGCTCCGTTGAATCCCTACTCTTTCCCGTTCGACTGTGGCATGATTACATAGGTTCAGCTGCACACCAGAGGATGCAACACACTGTTTTACTGCGTCTTCCCAAACCTGTGTCAGTACAAACTTCAGTGTGACTACAATTCCTCGTGGGACTTGATTGCCATTCACAGTCACCTATCTCCTGGTTAGGTAGGTGTAATGAGCTAGGCTTATTTTCTGACTCACAGTCAGTTCCTTCCTAACAGAAATCCTCACCTGTAGACATGCAGCATGATGAAGGGGTTTTTTCCTCCCACATTCATCAGTGTTTGTGGTTGCATCCCTCTTACAAAATTGTTTGCAACATTTAGTCTCCCTGTTTGTAGGTTAGGGAATTGTATTTTCCTGAGTCCTGAGGGAGTTGACCTTGTCCTTAATATCAAAATCTTTGGGCATGTATACTGTGTGGTTGAATCCATCTGGGTCAAAATCGGTATTCTGCGTGTGGTGGCTTAATATACCTGCTCTACCTGCTTCCTTTTTGTTCTTTCTCTACCAATTCAGTGCTTGAGCTGACCTTGGTCTATCTCTTCTGCACACATTTCAAAATGTACTTTCCAGCCCTCTCCATGCTCCTTAGTTCCATAAGAACTTTCCCCCTCAATTTCTTGAGACTATGGAATCCTATTCCACTTGACTCTAAAAATAACCATTATCTTTCATATCACCCTCGTCAATGTTTTCTCTTATACTATACCTAAACTACTCCATTTCAAACAATGATTACTTTTCTGGGAAGCCTAGCTGAGAATAGGTTTCCTTGTTTCATCCAGGTAGAGCCCTTTAGAAGTTCTAACACTGTTCTTCCTGTGGTATTTGTCTCAGAGTTCTTTTCATACACGGATGCTCAGTTTAAGGCTTGCTTAAGTATTTCATACCATTTTCCTGATCTTCCCTCGTTGGGGAGTTTCAGAAAACACATCATATGCAATACCTCTCAATCTGGCCTGGGATATGGTGGCTTTAGACTCCCATGTCTTTCCATTTTCCTAGTCCATATGGTAGAAGGCCTAGCCACCTTTCAAATACCTATGCGCCAGAGTACGGACCTCTCATTGCGTTCTCCATCTTTCACAGTAATGTGGTTTGATTTCAAAATTTAGCGTGAAACCAGTTCATGGCCCCATTTTGCTGTGTTCAGAAAAGTAGGTTTATTCGCCTGAGTAATGAGGTGAGCTTATTACCATGGGGTGATAAGTCCCACCCTGAAGTTCAAGTTATCAAGCCTGTCTCATTTATTCAGCTCTCATGGTCTCTCTCTCGCTTGTAACCCTCACTTTCTCTCTCTCAGCTTCTAATTTCTTGCTTACTCTCTCTGGCCTTCCCAATTCTGAATCTTGGAGTCTTGGTATTCTCTCTCAGCTATCTAGTTTTCATTTGTTTTCTCTCTCCGCTTCTAATTCTAATTTCTTGGCCTTTCTTCTCTCTGCTTCTAAAATTCTAAATTTCTTGGCCTTCTAATCTCGATGCCTTCTAATGTTACTAGGCCTTTCTCTCTCTGGCTTCTAATTTCTTGGCTTCTCATTTCTGCTTCCAATTTCTTGGCTTCTCTTTCTCGCTTCCAAGTTTTCTAGGCTAAATTCTATTACTGCCTTTCCCAATTTCTTGGTGCTTCTCTTTCTGCCTTCCAAGCTTTGCCTTTGCCTTCTCTCATCGGTGTACTTTTTCACATTCGTCTGTAGAGACATACCGAGATCAGAACGTCACCATCCCCATGCCAAGCTCTATTTTTTCTCCACCTGTCCAGTGTAGACAGACTTTTCATAACCTAAATTTGACCAAGATTCAGCCATGATTTAACTGATAGTCTAGTAAGGCATGGCCCAAGCGATCTGACAAAGAAGCTACTTCAAACTAATGTTTATTACCTTGGTGATAGTACAATATAATTAACTGTCTATTTAAGTCATTAAAGTTAATTAAACTGGCTTCTCTCTTGACTTCAATTAACCATATGCTTTCTATTGAAAACAGCCTTCTCTCCTCTGACTTTCTTAATTTCTTGGCCACCTTCTCTCTTGCTTTATTTCTGGCTATCTCATACTCTGCTCTATTCTTGGGTACTCCTACAAAAAATCGGTATAATTATTTTCGCTTCCTATTGCTATGCTTCTCTCTCGGTTTACTCTGACATTCCAGAAAATTTCCATGCAAACAAAATCTTCCTTCACCACCTGCTACGTTTAGCAAGACCTAATTTGAAAGTCTGGCTACTCAGTGAATCTGTTTGTTATCAAAAAGCGATCTTACTCGGAAACTAATTTACCCCCACTTAGCATTAGGTTATTTTAATAAGTATATAAGTTAATGTAAAACTGAGTTCATGACATTATTGAAAAGCAGGTTCTCTATCTGGATATGGTATCTACAAATATAATATTCCCGGATTACGTTTTACTCTTTCCAGAAATAAACTGTTGCAAAAACACTGGTGCTTTTACACTGAATATATATGTAAGTTGGTAATCAGGAATATCCAGAATATATCCGGAGTTTGAAGCACCATCCTACAAGTAGCGGGAGGTTACCCCAGTATCTATTATGTATAGAGCCCCTAACCCCACCAAAATGACAGTAAAAGTTTATGACCTTACAAAGTATTTTCCCAGTCCTTAGAATTAAGCACTGGGGTATTGTTATCATAAAAATAGTCAGACTGTAAAAACCCTGGTCCAGTTGGTAAGAAGTAGTACCAGGATTTAAGGTGTCTCCTCCCTATGACTATCTTATGATTACTTATATTCTAGGGGATAATGAACATTCACTGAAACCACAAATGGAAGAAGTGAATAAATCCTCAGGTACAGTTAAAATAGTTTAATAATTACACTAATATTCTATTTCTACTAGTTGGAAAAGAGTATACACATATATATAAAAATATTCACACAATTTCTATTATTGTCTGTTTAGACTTCAAGATCTTAAATAATAAAGTTACTGAAATCACTGTTATTAGTCCTTTGAATTTAAGGATAACTGTCATCAGTTGACTGAGTTTCTGTATGGTTAATTATTGTTTTGAACTATTGGCTGTTTCACATGTATAGGTGGTCAGTGTCAAACAGGACACTTATCTTTCCAACTTGGTACTGCTGAAACTGTCCTTTGCTGATATCAGACTTGGTAGGCCCAACAGTAGGGATGCCAATGACCAGTTGAAGTTCACTCTTTGGGGTCCTGCACTTTTGTGGGATTGCCTCGGATGAACTGCACCGGCTTCTGATACTGGACAGTCTGGTTTGAGTTATTTCATGGAACCCTCAGACTTCAGATACTGGACTTAAAAATGTTTCTGGCGATCCGCTCACAATTCATGGATAGTGGCGAAACTCTGTCTCCAGTCTGGCTCAAACCTCTTTCGTTGTGTATCTCTCTCAGTTTACCGATCCGCTACTTATACGCAAAGCGCGGACGTATCGGAGAGTACCGACGTCACAGCCTAAACCTAACCTGAAAAATTCTTCCCGAACAGTGATTTCGGCCGATCTGTGCGTCGACTGAAATTTTGCCTTTATCATTCTCGGCATATATAATATCCATATTGTTCCCTCTTATCTAGTTTTATACAGCTGATAAAACTCTATCTTTCCTATCCATGTAAATTCCCAAACTGTTATTTGTTGATTTTAATATTTAGAACAGAAGTGGGTTTACATGCTTTTAGCGTAACTGTGGGCAGCCGAAATACGCATATATCTCCGTAAATGAGAACTTCCTACCGTTCCATCTTATATGCAGTTATACACCATCCTTCCCTGTACTGAAATGTAAAATCCTTTTCATGCGGATTCCCTTCTGTTGTTATTTATCGTTGGCGATTTCCTCTGTCCGATACACATTTCGCTGATACGCCGCCATTTTGAAAGCGGTCACTCGATCGTAGATGGGTTTATAAATCTAACTGAACCCGTTTGCAATGGCTTGAAACCAATTTTGCGACATATCACAACTGTACCATTACTGGTTGGTATCTGCGACTAGCGTCTCTCTCTCAAGACAACAGATTAATTTAAAGCCTTGCTTTGATTACTGTTGTTAATATCACAACTGTACAAATACTGGTTGGGTTCCGAAACTAGTATCTCCCTCTCAAGACAACAGATTAATTTAAAGCCTTGTTTTGATTTCTGTTTTTAATATCACAACTGTACAATTACTGGATGGTGTCCACGACTAGTATCTCCCTCTCAAGACAACAGATTAATTTAAAGCCTTATTTTGATTACTGTTGTTAATATCACAACTGTACCATTACTGGTTGGTATCCGCGACTAGTATTTCCCTCTCAAGACAACAGATTAATTTAAAGCCTTATTTTGATTACTGTTGTTAATATCACAACTGTACCATTACTGGTTGGTATCCGCGACTAGTAGTTGATTCTTAAGGCAACAGATTAAAAAAAAAAAAAAAAAAAAAAAAAAAAAAAAAAAAAAAAAAAAAAAAAAAAAAAAAAAAAAAAAAAAAAAAAAATTTAAAGCCTTATTTTAATTACTGTTGTTAATATCACAACTGTACCATTACTGGTTGGTTCCCGCAACTAGCGTCTCTCTCTAAAAACAACAGATTAATTTAAAGCCTTGTTTTGATTACTGTTGTTAATATCACAACTGTACCAATACTGGTTGGGATCCACGAGTAGTATCTCCTTCTCAATACAACAGATTAATTTAAAGCCTTCTTTTGATTAGTGTTGTTGATTTTACAACTGTACCATTACTGGTTGGTATCCGCGACTAGTATCTCCCTCTCAAAACAGCAGATTAATTTAAAGCCTTATTTTGATTACTGTTGTTAATATCACAACTGTACCATTACTGGCCGGTGTCCACGACTAGCGTCTCCCTCTCAAAACAACAGATTTATTTAAAGCCTTATTTTGATTACTGTTGTTAATATCACAAATGTACCATTACTGGTTGGTATCCGCGAATAGTATCTCCCTCTCAGGACAACAGATTAATTTAAAGCCTTATTTTGATTACTGTTGTTACTAACACAATTCTACCCTTGCTTGTTGGTATCTGCGACTAGCATTTCCCTCTCAAGACAACAGATTAATTTAAAGCCTTTTTTTGATTACTGTTGTTAATATCACAACTGTACCAATACTGGTTGGGATCCGAAACTAGTATCTCCCTCTCAAGACAACAGATTAATTTAAAGCCTTGTTTTGATTACTGTTATTAATATCACAACTGTACCGTTACTGGTTGGTGTCCGCGACTAGGGTCTCCCTCTCAGGACAACAGATTAATTCAAAGCCTCATTTTGATTACTGTTTTAAATATCACAATTCTACCCTTGTTAGTTGGTATCTGCGACTATTATTTAGCTCTCAAGACAACAGATTAATTTAAAGCTTTATTTTGATTACTGTTGTTAATATCACAACTGTACCATTACTGGTTGGTATCCGCGACTAGCGTCTCTCTCTCAAGACAACAGATTAATTTAAAGCCTTGTTTTGATTACTGTTGTTAATATCACAACTGTACCAATACTGGTTGGGATCCGAAACTAGTATCTCCCTCTCAAGACAACAGATTAATTTAAAGCCTTATTTTGATTACTGTTGTTAATAACACAATTCTACCCTTGCTTGTTGGTATCTGCGACTAGCATTTCCCTCTCAAGACAACAGATTAATTTAAAGCCTTTTTTTGATTACTGTTGTTAATATCACAACTGTACCATTATTGGTTGGGATCCGAAACTAGTATCTCCCTCTCAAGACAACAGATTAATTTAAAGCCGTGTATTGATTACTGTTGTTAATATCAGAACTGTACTAATACTGGTTGATATCCGCAACTAGTATCTCCCTCTCAAGACAACAGATTAATCTAAATCCTTATTTTGATCACTGTTGTTAATAACACAATTGTACCATTACTGGTTGGTGTCCACGACTATTATTTTTCGCTCTAGACAACAGATTAATTTAAAGCCTTATTTTTATTACTGTTCTTAATATCACAACTGTACCGTTACTGGTTGGTATCCGCGACAAGTATCTCCCTCTCAAGACAAAAGAATAATTTAAAGCCTTATTTTGATTAATGTTGTTGATTTCACAACTGTACCATTACTGGTTGGTATCCGCGACTAGGATCTCCCTCTCAAGACAACATATTAATTTAAAGCATTGTTTTGATTACTGTAGTTAATATCACAACTGTACAATTACTGGTTGGTATCCGCGACTAGGATCTCCCTCTCAAAACAACAGATTAATTTAAAGTCTTTTTTTGATTAACGTTGTTAATATCACAACTGTACCATTACTGGTTGGTGTCCGTGAGTAGTATCTTCCTTTCAAGACAACAGATTAATTTAAAGCCATATTTTGATTACTGTTGTAAATATCACAACTGTACCATTACTGGTTGGTGTCCGCGACTAGTATCTCACTCTCAAGAGAACAGATTAATTTAAAGCCTTGTTTTGATTTCTTTTTTTAATACCACAACTGTACAATTACTGGTTGGTGTCCGCAACTAGTATTTCCCTCTCAAGACAACAGATTATTTTAAAGCCTTATTTTGATTACTGTTGTTAATATCACAACTGTACCATTACTGGTTGGTATCCGCGACTAGTATCCCACTCTCAAGACAACACATTAATTTAAAACCTTGTTTTGATTACTGTTGTTGATTTCACAACTGTTCCATTACAGGTTGGTATCAACGACTAGTATTTCCCTCTCAAGACAACAGATAATTTTAAAGCTTTGATTTGATTACTCTTGTTAATATCACAACTGTACCATTACTGGTTGGTATCCGCGACTAGTATTTCCCTCTCAAGACAGCAGATTAATTTAAAGCCTTATTTTGATTACTGTTGCTAATATTACAACTGTACCATTACTGGTTGGTATACGCAACTACTATCTCCCAGTCAAGACAGCAAATTAATTTAAAGCCTTATTTTGATTACTGTTGTTAATATCACAACAGTTCCATTACTGGTTGGTGTCCGCGACTAGTATCTCCCTCTCAAGACAACAGACTAATTTAAAGTCTTATTTTGATTGCTGTTGTTAATATCACAACTGTACCATTACTGGTTGGTATCCGCGACTAGTATCTCTCGATCAAGACAACAGATTAATTTAAAGCCTTGTTTTGATTACTGTTGTTAATGTCACCACTGCACCATTACTGGTTGGTGTTCTCGACTAGGATCTCCCTCTCAAAGAAGTTAGTTGCTTATCCTTTACAGGACGTGGCAATCAACCCCAGCTTTTATTGGCTGTTTGTGATTTTTCTAGGCAATTTTTTTCATTCAGTAGTTTGCCATTGCTTTCTGAACGGTACGGCGCTTATACCATTGTTAAAAATCCACACAAAGCGATCTGCTACCAAACCGCCTGCAGCAGGTTTCGAACCTGGTATATCTGGATTATGAAACTGCGTTCATATCCATTAGGCCACAGACGCCGACCTCCCTCTCAAAACAACAGATTAATTTAAAGTCTTATTTTGATTAACGTTGTTAATATCACAACTGTATCATTACTGGTTGTTATACGCGACTACTATCTCCCAGTCAAGAAAGCAAATTAATTTAAAGCCTTATTTTGATTACTGTTGTTAATATCACAACAGTTCCATTACTGGTTGGTGTCCGCGACTAGTATCGCCATCTCAAGACAACAGATTAATTTAAAGTCTTATTTTGATTGCTGTTGTTAATATCACAACTGTACCATTACTGGTTGGTATCCGCGACTAGGATCTCCCTCTCAAGACAACATATTAATTTAAAGCATTGTTTTGATTACTGTAGTTAATATCACAACTGTACAATTACTGGTTGGTATCCGCGACTAGGATCTCCCTCTCAAAACAACAGATTAATTTAAAGTCTTTTTTTTATTAACGTTGTTAATATCACAACTGTACCATTACTGGTTGGTGTCCTGAGTAGTATCTTCCTTTCAAGACAACAGATTAATTTAAAGCCATATTTTGATTACTGTTGTAAATATCACAACTGTACCATTACTGGTTGGTGTCCGCGACTAGTATCTCACTCTCAAGAGAACAGATTAATTTAAAGCCTTGTTTTGATTTCTTTTTTTAATACCACAACTGTACAATTACTGGTTGGTGTCCGCAACTAGTATTTCCCTCTCAAGACAACAGATTAATTTAAAGCCTTATTTTGATTACTGTTGTTAATATCACAACTGTACCATTACTGGTTGGTATCCGCGACTAGTATCCCACTCTCAAGACAACACATTAATTTAAAACCTTGTTTTGATTACTGTTGTTGATTTCACAACTGTTCCATTACAGGTTGGTATCAACGACTAGTATTTCCCTCTCAAGACAACAGATAATTTTAAAGCTTTGATTTGATTACTCTTGTTAATATCACAACTGTACCATTACTGGTTGGTATCCGCGACTAGTATTTCCCTCTCATAATAATAATAATAATAATAATAATAGCCCCTTCAGTCATAACTGACTATGGGAATGCGCCCCTGAGGTGGCAGCCCTCAGCTGCTTATTTTCCTGGTGCTCCTTTCGACGTTTTCTCCTCACCTCTGCTTCTTGTGTGAGCCTCTCTTCGCCCAATCTGAGGTGGTGCCGTAAATAGCATCGCCACTTAGTGCGATCGGCAGCTTCATCCTCCCATGTTGCTGGATCCATGTCCAGTGCCCTCATATCTCTCTTGCACACATCTTTGAACCTCAGCTGTGGTCGCCCAACTGTTCTCTTGCCATCTGCTAATTGTCCGTAGAAGATATCTTTTGGGATGCGACCATCTTCCATGCGGCGAACATGGCCAAGCCAGCGAAGTCTGCGCTGTCTAAGCAGCGTATACATACTTTGAAGGCCAGCACGTGACAACACCTCGACATTTGTCACTTTATCTTTCCACGAGATGCCGAGGATGCGGCGTAGACACCGCAAATGGAAGGTATTGAGCCTTCTTTCTTGCTTAGCATAGGTCGTCCAGGTCTCGCTGCCATATAGGAGTGTGCTGGTGACGCAGGCATTATATACCGCAGCTTTGGTCTTCATTGTGAGTTTAGAGTTTCCCCAAACACGCGATGTGAGGCGGGCAAAGGTAGCTGCAGCTTTGCCAATGCGGCTGTCGATTTCTGTATCCAGTGAGAGTTTGTCATTGATGGTAGACCCTAGGTATGTGAAGTGGTGGACCACTGCCAATTCATAGTTATCGATAGTGATAACTGGGTGCAGCACCCACATCCTGACTCAGCACATTCGTTTTCTTTAGACTTATTGTGAGGCCAAAGTCCTTGCATGCTTTAGTGAAGCGATTCATCAAGCTCTGAAGCTCTTGTTGGCTTTGAGTGACGACTGCAGCATCATCAGCGAACAACAAGTCTCTTATAGTGACCCTTCTGATTTTTGTTTTTGCCTTCAGCCTTGAAAGATTAAACAGACGGCCATCTGACCTAGTGTGAAGGCATATTCCTTCAGTTGCATCTCTGAATGCATGTTTCAAGAGTAAGGCAAAGAAGATTCCGAAGAGGGTCGGAGCCAGAACACAGCCTTGTTTAACGCCACTTCGTATATCAAAGGGCTGTGACGTGCTTCCAGCATATTGGACTGTTCCCTTCATGTCGTCATGGAATGACTTTATCATTTCCAGCATTTTAGAAGGGCAGCCTATTTTCAGGAGGATTTTAAAGAGTCCATCCCTACTAACCAGGTCGAATGCTTTTGTGAGGTCTATAAAGGCGATATATAATGGTCTTTTCTGCTCTCTTGATTTTTCCTGAAGCTGGCGGAGAGAGAAGATCATGTCTGTTGTTGATCTGCCAGCTCGGAATCCACACTGTGCCTCTGGATATATGCGCTCAGCTAACTTGTGTAGTCGCATTAAGATGACTTTGGCAAAAAACCTTACCAACAATACTAAGAAGAGAGATGCCTCTGTAGTTATTGCAATCACTTCTGTCTCCTTTATTTTTATACAGTGTTACAATCTTGGCATCTCGCATGTCTTGAGGAATAGTTGTCTCTTCCCAGCACTGGCACAGCATCCTATGCAGGGGATGTAATAGTGTGCTCTTACAGCATTTGATTAAATCAGGAGGAATCCCATCACTGCCTGGTGCTTTGCCAGAGGCCAAGCTATCAATGGCCTTACTGAGTTCCTCTAATGTTGGTTTGGCATCCAGCTCCTCTATAGTTGGCAGACTATTGACAGCATCAAGGGCTGCAGGCGTAACGGTATTGTCTCTAGCGTAAAGCTCAGAGTAGTGCTCGACCCACCTCTCCATCTGCTTACCCTTATCGGTTAGCTTCTCTCCGCTGATGGTTTTTAGCGGTGCCGTCTTACTTTTATGGGGGCCAAGTGCTTTCTTTATACCGTCATACATTTGTCTAATGTTGCCTGTTTGCGCTGCGATCTGGATGCTCTCACTGAGCTGGAGCCAATAGTCATTTGCACAGCGTCGAGCAGTTTGTTGAACTTTGCTTCTCGTAGCCCTCAGGATCTGTAGGGTTCTGGCACTCGGTGAACGTTTGTATTCATTCATAGCACTGCGCTTAGCTTCAATAACAGGTGCCATCACATCTGATGAAGCGTCAAACCAGTCATTTGACTTTGCTGTTTTCTTACCAAAGGTGGCAAGTGCAGTACTTTGAATGGTGTTCCGTAGATGCTCCCAGTTCTCTGTAATAGTATCACCATGCTGAGGGCTACTGAGCACTTTCTTGAAGGTCGCAGTAAATTGAGCGATCATGAAAGGGTCTGACATCTTGCTGGTATCAATGCGTGGTTTCCCTTCATGTCTGACACGATAGAGTTTTCTTGGTTGTGCTCTGATTTTGCAGCAAACCAAGGAGTGATCTGTGTCACAGTCTGCACTATGGTACGAGCGCGTGGAGAGCACAGACCTGAGGAGTGGCCTTCTGACGAGAATCAGGTCAAGTTGGTGCCAGTGCTTGGATCGTGGGTGTCTCCATGACACCTTATGCTGGGGTTTTGTCTGAAAGTAGGTGTTGGTCACGCAGAGGTCATGGTGGACGCACAACTCTAAGAGCCGTTGTCCATTTTCATTCATCTTGCCAATACCAAACCTGCCCAGACATGAAGGCCATGAAACATTATCGGCACCCACTCTAGCGTTAAAGTCACCAAGGAGAACAAGCTGTTCTTGCCTAGGTATGCTTTTGATTACTGCTGCTAGATTCTCGTAGAACTCATCTTTAGCTTCTGAGGCAGAGTACAGAGTAGGAGCATACACACTGACAAGGGTGATGGGACCTGTGCTAGTTTGCAGGCGGAGCGTTAACAGGCGTTCTGATCCATTCTCGCCTGGTTCAACCATTTTAGTTAGCGATTTTTTGACCGCAAAACCTACTCCGTGTTCTCTAGCTTTATTAAGATCTTTCCCTTGCCAATAAAATGTGTAGTCCTTCTCGCTCACCGTTCCAGAGCCCGCCAGTCGCGTTTCCTGAAGTGCAGCTATATCCACCTGAAGTCGTTTAAGCTCATCATTAATTATGGCTGTCTTCCTTACATCGTTTACATCCTGTAGGTTTTCGGATAGTCCAGTCAACATAGTCCGGACGTTCCAGCATCCCAATCTGAGAGTTTGCTTATTTCTATTTTTTCGATAATTGCTTGGTGCAAAATTTTCTGTCCACAGTTCGGGTTTGACCCTAATCCCCATGCACCCAATGGGGAAAGCAGACAGTGGCGGGACAACACCTTATTGACTGGGGGCTGCCCAGCTTGAAGCGGGCGGTAGCTGTCCAATGAGATCCTAGAACCTCTCCCACTGTCGGAAGTAGCCCCTGGCGCCATGCCCTACGCCAATTGGGCAAAATGCTTATAACCGGTAACTGCTACTTCCCGTGTTTTGCCGACACCTATAGGGTGAAGCTGGAGTGTCCTCTCCAGGGCGCGAGCTTGGGCACAGTTATATGGAGATCAAGCTGTTGCCCATGCAGCATGTTCCCCCTCTCCACACAGCCGGTAGATCCAAAGGAACGGCAAGACAGCAGATTAATTTAAAGCCTTATTTTGATTACTGTTGCTAATATTACAACTGTACCATTACTGGTTGGTATACGCAACTACTATCTCCCAGTCAAGACAGCAAATTAATTTAAAGCCTTATTTTGATTACTGTTGTTAATATCACAACAGTTCCATTACTGGTTGGTGTCCGCGACTAGTATCTCCCTCTCAAGACAACAGACTAATTTAAAGTCTTATTTTGATTGCTGTTGTTAATATCACAACTGTACCATTACTGGTTGGTATCCGCGACTAGTATCTCTCGATCAAGACAACAGATTAATTTAAAGCCTTGTTTTGATTACTGTTGTTAATGTCACCACTGCACCATTACTGGTTGGTGTTCTCGACTAGGATCTCCCTCTCAAAGAAGTTAGTTGCTTATCCTTTACAGGACGTGGCAATCAACCCCAGCTTTTATTGGCTGTTTGTGATTTTTCTAGGCAATTTTTTTTCATTCAGTAGTTTGCCATTGCTTTCTGAACGGTACGGCGCTTATACCATTGTTAAAAAATCCACACAAAGCGATCTGCTACCAAACCGCCTGCAGCAGGTTTCGAACCTGGTATATCTGGATTATGAAACTGCGTTCATATCCATTAGGCCACAGACGCCGACCTCCCTCTCAAAACAACAGATTAATTTAAAGTCTTATTTTGATTAACGTTGTTAATATCACAACTGTATCATTACTGGTTGTTATACGCGACTACTATCTCCCAGTCAAGACAGCAAATTAATTTAAAGCCTTATTTTGATTACTGTTGTTAATATCACAACAGTTCCATTACTGGTTGGTGTCCGCGACTAGTATCGCCATCTCAAGACAACAGATTAATTTAAAGTCTTATTTTGATTGCTGTTGTTAATATCACAACTGTACCATTACTAGTTCGTGTCCGCGACTAGTATCTCCCGCGACTAGTATCTCCATCTGAAGACAACAGATTAATTTAAAGTTTTGTTTTGATTACTGTTGTTAATATCACAACTGTACCATTACTAGTTCGTGTCCGCGACTAGTATCTCCCGCGACTAGTATCTCCATCTGAAGACAACAGATTAATTTAAAGTTTTGTTTTGATTACTGTTGTTACTATCACAACTGTACCATTACTGGTTGGTGTCCGCGACTAGTATCTCCATTTCAAGACAACAGATTAATTTAAAGCCTTGTTTTGATTACTGCTGTTACCATCATATTCTTCTTTACGACATTAACATTAAAGGCGGAGAAGAAAATTAGCTTCCCAAAATTCTACCTAGGTAGGTTTGGGGGGGGGGGGGGAAGGGAGGGTCTCTGATGAGACACAGAATTATTAGGACTATTACTAGGACTTCCACGTGCATGTCGTACAATGCGATTAATATGAGGTTGTGCATGAGACTAGCAACCTCATCAGGTAAAACAAACTGGTACCAAAAAAAAAAGAAAAAAGAACAGTGCATGAGGTATGTGAATGTTTGGTGCCGACTTCTTAAGGTGGGTACATGAGGGTTCCATGCTCTATACGGAGCGAAAAGTAAAATAAAAATTGTGATAATGATGGTGGTGTGATGATAGTAATGATGATGGAAGATTCCATCTACGAAGTTGAACCTGTTTGTTTTGAATAGTTCGTCTCGAAGATCAAGGTCAATGTCGTATTATAATCATAATCGTATAATGTCGTATTTTAATATAATTGTAATCAAGACATATATATATATATATATATGTATATATTATATATTATATATATATATATATATATATATATATACATATATATATATATATATATATATATATATATATATATATATATATATATGTGTGTGTGTCTGTCTGTGTGTATGTGTGTGTCTGTGTGTGTTTCTGTGTGTTCTGTTTGTGTCTGTGTGCGTCTGTGTGTCTGTGTGTGTGTCTGTTTGTGTGTCTTTCTGTGTGTCTGTGTTGTGAAAGTTGATGTGTCTCTTTGAAGACTAGTTACGGCACCAATTATACTATGTGTGACAGTTCATATAGTGGTGGTGCGAGAACTGGTCCAAAGGCACCAATTATACTATGTATGAACGTGCTGAGTTTTCTCTTACTAGGTGACAGATGGCAAGCCTAGTTGTGTGACTCACACCAGTCTCCTTGTATATCTTTCAAGTTTTAAGTTAGTAGTGTTTGAACTGGCCCTCTCCGCCAGAGTTGACAATTCTTGGATGATTAATTTAAAGTCTTATTGTGATTACTGTTGTTAATATCACAACTGTACCATTGCTGGCTGGTGTCCGCGACTAGTATATCCCTCTCAAAACAACAGATTAATTTAAAGACTTACTTTGATTACTGTTGTTAATTTCACAACTGTACCATTACTGGTTGGTATCCGCGACTAGTATCTCAATCTCAAGACAACAGATTAAGTTAAAGCCTTATTTTGATTACTGTTGTTAATATCACCACTGTACCATTAGTGGTTGGTATCCGCCACTAGTATCTCCCTCTCAAGACAACAGATTAATTTAAAGCCTTATTGTGATTACTGTTGTTAATATCACAACTGTACCATTACTGGTTGGTATCCGCGACTAGCGTCTCTCTCTCAAGACAACAGATTAATTTAAAGCCTTGTTTTGATTACTGTTGTTAATATCACAACTGTACAAATAGTGGTTGGGTTCCGAAACTAGTGTCTCCCTCTCAAGACAACAGATTAATTTAAAGCCTTATTGTGATTACTGTTGTTAATATCACAACTGTACCGTTACTGGTTGGTATCCGCGACTAGGATCTTACTCTCAAAACAACAGATTAATTTCAAGTCTTCTTTTGATTAACGTTGTTAATATCACAACTGTACCATTACTGGTTGGCGTCCGCGAGTAGTATCTTCCTGTCAAGACAACAGATTAATTTAAAGCCTTGTTTTGATTTCTGTTTTTAATATCACAACTGTACAATTACTGGTTGGTGTCCGCAACTAGTATTTCCCTCTCATGACAACAGATTAATTTAAAGCCTTATTTTGATTACTGTTGTTAATATCACAACTGTACCATTGCTGGTTGGTATCCGCGACTAGTATCCCACTCTCAAGACAACAGATTAATTTAAAGCCTTGTTTTGATTACTGTTGTTGATTTCACAACTGTACCATTACTGGTTGGTATCAACGACTAGTATTTTCCTCTCAAGACAACAGATAATTTTAAGGCTTTTTTTTTTATTACTCTTGTTAATATCACAACTGTACCATTACTGGTTGGTATCCGCGACTAGTATTTCCCTCTTAAGACAGCAGATTAATTTAAAGCCTTATTTTGATTACTGTTGCTAATATCACAACTGTACCATTACTGGTGGGTATCCGCAACTAGTGTCTCCCTGTCAAGACAGCAAATTAATTTAAAGCCTTATTTTGATTACTGTTGTTAATATCACAACAGTTCCATTACTGGTTGGTGTCCGCGACTAGTATCTCTCTCTCAAGACAACATATTAATTTAAAGTCTTATTTTGATTGCTGTTGTTAATATAACAACTGTACTATTACTGGTTGGTATCCGCGACTAGTATCTCCCTGTCAAGACAACAGATTAATTTAAAGCCTTATTTTGATTACTGATGTAAATATCACAACTGTACAATTACTGGTTGGTGTCCGCGACTAGTATCTCCCTATCAAGACAACAGATTAATTTAAAGCCTTGTTTTGATTTCTGTTTTTAATATCACAACTGTACCATTACTGGTTTGTGTCCGCGACTAGTATCTCCCGATCACGACAACAGATTAATTTAAAGCCTTGTTTTGATTACTGTTGTTAATATCTGTACCGCACCATTACTGGTTGGTGTCCGCGACTAGTATCTCCGTCTCAAGACAACCGATTAATTTAAAGTCTTGTTTTGATTACTGTTGTTAATATCACAACTGTACCATTACTGGTTGGTGTCCGCGACTAGTATCTCCATCTCAAGACAACAGAATAATTTAAAGCCTTGTTTTGATTACTGTTGTTACCATCATATGCTTCTTTACGACATTAACATTAAAGGCGGAGAAGAAAATTAGCTTCCCAAATTTCTACCTAGGTAGGTCCCGGAAGGGGGGGGGGGGGAAGGGGGGAGGGGTGGGTGGGGGGGAGGGGTGGGGGGGAGGGTCTCTGATGAGACACAGAATTATTAGGACTATTATTAGGACTTCCACGTGCATGTCGTACAAGGCGATGAATATGAGGTTGTGCATGAGACTAGCAACCTCATCAGGTAAAACAAACCGCTACCAAAAAAAAAAAAAGAAAAAAAAACAGTGCATGAGGTATGTGAATGTTTGGTGCCGACTTCTTAAGGTGGGTACATGAGGGTTCCATGCTCTATACGGAGCGAAAAGTAAAATAAAAATTGTGATAATGATGGTGGTGTGATGATAGTAATGATGATGATGGAAATTTCCATCTACGAAGTTGAACCTGTTAGTTTCGAATATCTCGTCTCGAAGGGCAAGGTCGCTGGCGTATTATAATCATAATCGTATAATGTCGTATTTTAATATAATTGTAATCAAGGACATATATATTTATATATATATATATATATATATATATATATATATATATATATATATATATATATATATGTGTGTGTGTCTGTCTGTGTGTATGTGTGTGTGTCTGTGTGTTCTGTGTGTGTCTGTGTGCGTCTGTGTGTCTGTGTGTGTGTGTCTGTTTGTGTGTCTGTCTGTGTGTTTGTGTTGTGACAGTTCCGTGTCTCTTTGAAGACTAGTTACGGCACCAATTATACTATGTGTGACATTTCATATAGCGGTGGTGCGAGAACTGGTCAAAAGGCACCAATTATACTATGTATGACCGTGCTGAGTTTTCTCTTACTAGGTGACAGATGGCAGGCCTAGTTGTGTGACTCACACCAGTCTCTTTGTATATCTTCCAAGTTTTAAGTTAGTAGTGTTTGGTACTGGCCCTCTCCGCCAGAGTTGACAATTCTTGGATGTACTACTTTCCTTCTTACTTTCAACCCTCGACTCGTTCGTACCCTTCTTTGTTGTTAATCAGTGACTGATTCGTATAGTGGATTTATTGTAGTGATGAATTATCAGGCATTCAACAACAATCCTTCATGGATCAACTCAAGCATTTGTTTGTTCTCTTACAAATTCCTATTTATTTACATGTAATATAAATATATTTCAAAGATGCAGGTAATTCTTCATATAGAGCACACCTGCAGTCATATCATATTTACCTCAAGGGTACATTCTGTATCTCAAAAGCATGTAGGCATTTAATCCCCTTTGTGCTTTTCTCATCTCAAAGTACGTATTTAGCTTCCTCAAGCTCTATTTCATTTTGCCCATTCTGCCTCAAAACTCCTGATCAACTTTATACAAAGTACTTTGTATTTCTATTCCTCTGGTACATCCTGGGCACTCCATTGCTTCTCTTCTTTAAACTTCTCGCCCAGTACCATTTCATTTACTCATTTTTCTAACATATCGTCTTGTGATTTCTCTGCTGCGAGTCAGGAAAATAGTTCATCAAAGTGCGTAATAATTCATAAAAGGTCAATACTTACAGGTGATTCCCTGAATCTCTCCTGTGAATACACTCACTAGTGACATTAAAAAACAAATTCTCTTAAGTAGCATTTTTCTCTGACTATGAAACGTTTTAGTTTACTCATACTGTTCTGACTAATCTTTATCACATCCTCCGAATTTCCTAGAACTAGCATCTCCTAACTTATCTATATACCTTATGAGTTTACTTTGTCACTTCTAATCTATCTGTGATAACTTCTACAGATCTTATCAAACTTGTGGCAACCGCACAACATTCTTGTGTCTTCATCTTCAGAAATACACGACCGCACACTTGCGAGCCGTAAACTGTTCTGCCCTTGACTTCTAGTCAATGGACAGCTGATCTGTCCTTCTTTACCAGCTAAAACGATTGGTCGGCCTTATTTCCAGTCACTGGAAAAAAATGCTCACGCTTTTACAACGTAAGCGAATTTAGTGAACTATCGTCTGTTATTTTTAGACTTCTCTCATTATATTCCCATGTGTATTTTTTTCTCAACTCACTAATACCTGCAAGGGACTTTATTCTACGTTATCTCTCTTTGACGTTTTAACTGAACACCATATTCTCTTCTTTAAAGCTTACTACAAGTTCGTTACATGCTAATTTTCTCAACCACAATTGAGAACCCACTAAATCTGCTTAACCCTAATTCAAGACTTTTATTCACCAACCGTAATATGCGGAGTTTCCTCCCTTTTCTCAAAGCATCCCTTCACTCATTTTATCTCCCTTCAACAAAGACAAATAGTCTGCATCCAAATCCATTCATATTTTCTAAACCATGTTTCTACACTCTTTTACTAGACTAAAACCAAATCACCGTTCACATAAACCTTGCTTGAAGCACAGATAATGCTCTGGGCAAACCCAACGGTGACGTACAACCCGGAGCCATACAAATGTATCCCGTAGGGAGACATTTGTGTTCTATCAACTACTAATTCCATCTACCTTTAGCATACCACCATCTCTGCTCCTGTATATATACATTCTCAAAGTCTAAATCTTAATATCTAAAACAAATCTCAAGGAAAAAAATTAGGATGCCAAGTGTAACCTTATCTCATTACAATTGCCAAAACTTAGTTTGAGGTATATTATCAATAGTGAACCTCATCCAATTAAAAAAGAAATTCAACCATAACTCTATATTTATAATATTTAGGTATATACATGTTTTCGACAGGGTAACTGCCTCTGGACACAGATGTTTGTCAGTACCTTTTTATGTCTTAAAATATGCGCCGTTAATGTCGTTGATACACTATATCGGACAGATAAGCAGAATTAACCTAAGTAGTAGAGCAAAATATGCATAAACAAATTTCCCAATGCGGTAGTGAAAGACATGTCAATAAGTCAGAGTTTGATGTGCTAGGCTGATTCTAGCCTTGGATGCACCAGTCAAATCATCAACTCTGTCTGAAGCTATATACATGCAATAGTACCTGTCCTGGGGCGATAGTGAAAGATATGTGTCAATAAGTCAGAGTTTGATGTGCTCGGCTGATTCTAGCCTTGGATACACCAGTCAAATCGTCAACTCTGTCTGAAGCTATATGTTATACCCATGTATATCAGACCTAGCAAAATACCCAACATCATTGTCTGAAATTAATGTAGACCTGATTATATAAGTGTCATTACCATCATTTCTCAAGTAAGCAGTACCTACAGCATCAATACTGCAACCATGTCGTATCCCTAGTGTCGCTATATAACCATTACAATGGCAAGTGGGGACGCTCATCATCAGTGCAAAGAGAGTTTCTTAGTCTACTATAACTTGACTGAGTCTGTATCACATCTCTTCTCCTTTTTTTCTCATTTTCCTCTTTGTCTGGTCCCTGAAAAGTATATGCCTGAAATGTATACATCATCAACATACATCTAATGCGATTTATGTATATTAATAATTATCAGTCTTGATCCTCTGGTGTGCTGAATCTTGTACCTTGGGAAGAACACTGTTAGGCTTTATGAGATTCTATGTAGTTATTCTACTTTATCACACTCATGAGATTATATGTATTTAATCTACTTTGTCACACTCATGAGATTATATGTAATATGTTTATTTTCTGTATTTTTCTGTTTCAAAGTTCTATACTCTCTCTTTAAAAAGGTTAGTTAGTAATGTGAGAGTCTAAGTTTGCTCCGGAATATCAATATCCACTAAATTAACCACAGAGAAACTTAATTAATCAACTTAACGTTGGGTACTATGCTGATTGGAGTACCTCTTAAGCACTATTGCTGTGTGAGTGCTGCGAATTAGTACTATAGCTGGGTGAGTACTTTACGACGATTACACTAAGTTGGAGATTTGTTTTGCAAGTTCCAACAGTGTAATTTCTCTACCGGAGAGGCGACTGTCGTACTATGACGAAGTTGGTATTGAATGCTCTGTCGTATTTATAGTCAATGTGCAGGAGAAAGGGGGCGAACGAATATTTGTATATTGTTGTAAACCTAGAGACGGTTTGTGTACTTGACGATGATTTCTTTTGAATCTGGCTCGTACATGTTCTTGCGGTAGGCGTAACAACTTCGCTCTTCGTGGTGTATCTGGTGACGAAGGTTGGTAAGGGCGCTTGGTAGCTATACGTATCTCGGCGTTGGTAGTGTCATCCATGCAATCGATGTCACTTTCTTCTCGTTCCGTTATGTCAAGTTCTGAATCAACAGGTACCACAGGTGTATCAATGATATTCTTGTTACTGTTTATATGTTCTGCAGCAGGGCTCCAACTATGATGTGTTGTGTTGCTTCTCGTTGCTTGTAAAGGTCTCTCATCATCACTGTCCCAGCTAGAGTGTATAGGCTGGTGTTGACTTGAAGTTGACGGTGGTAACTGTTGACTCGTATGTTCTTCCGTAAGGCTCCTACTATGGGGGGTTATGTTGTTTCTCGATGCTGGTTGCAAAGGCCTCTCGTCTTCGCTGTCCCAACTGGAATGTGTAGGCTGGTGTTGTCTGGAAGCTGACGGTGGTAACTGTCGACTGCCATAGTATGTTTGACTTGTTATGGATGTATGGGGCTCTTCATCATGTACCGGTAGTGGTGTACTACTATCCCTCTCGTGTAGACGATTATCTCTGTATATCAATCTCTCTCTTAGTTCTGCTGGTGGAATATCATCTTCGTCTTCTGAGTTTTCTCTGCAGCGAGTCAGGCGATGTATAGCATCTTGTAGCTGATCTGGAGTATTACGTTGTTCTTCGTTAGTGTTCTGCTCACCATCTGTGTCGTGTTCACTATGTGAAGTGCTTGACGAGTCTGTAAAATCATAGTAACTCAACGTGGCTTTTCGTACTGGTCTGCTACTCTGTAAAGCTGGCGGTGCTGTTGGGCGATGATTATCTTTCTTTATCTGTGCTGCGTGTGCTTTGGTGACTATGTTCTTTTCTTCATTCCATAATATATAATTTATAGGTGTTGTCTGTTCCAACACTTTATATCCGTCAAGCCATCGTGCATTAAATTTATTATCTCGAACGCTCTTCTTGTAATAAACTTTATCACCAACTTGAAATTGTTCTAATTGAGCTCTTTTATCATGCTGCTTCTGCCATTTCTTAAAAGCTTTCTGGGAGTTTCGATTAGCTATCTGGTGTGCTCTATACTTTTCTTGTAGTATAACTTCAATGGGATCCTCACCTTGATACTTCCTTTGAGGTTGCAGGAGATTATTTAATGGGAAAGTAGGTTCACTGGTCGTGGGCTGTTCAAATCTGTAGTATACTTGTCCTCTGGGTTCCATGGTATGTCTTCTGTCATCAAATGTTCGCTTCACATAATCACTGGGGTTGCGACGGGGGTCGCGTAGGGAGTATGTTGGGACTGATGAGGGGGTAGGGAATGATGGTTGTGATCATGTGAATAACGTTGCGAACACCGATGTGTTGTTTCTGTGTAGTGCGGCTAGACTCTCATGTCATTCTTGTGATAAGTTCTTCTGTAGGGCTTCTTTGTTTCTTCTTGACTGTGTCCTCCACATACTTCTCTTGCATCATATCGATCACAAGCTGTCTCACTTCTTTTATTCTTTTTGATAAGTCTATATCAAACTTTATTTCTAGCAATTTGTGCACCTTCTTTACTGTCAAGGTGTTAAGGTCGCCTTCTCTTAGGGTGCATTTTATTGCTTTCTTCAACTCATTTACGCTTTGCTCGGCCATCTTATTCTTTACCTCGGCGATATCCCTATGCTGTGGTACTACTACTTCTTGAGCCGTTTGTCGGTTCTTCCCGTTTTCACTGAGTGGTATCTTAGATTTTATGTTATTGTCTAATATATGTGACGATGTTTCCTTTCCTCTCATGACGTCTTTATCATTTTGTGGTGGCCCCAAGTGTGACGCTTCAGTATACATCTCTGTTTGTGTCGCTGAAACTGTAGCTCTATACTCTGTTTGTGTCGCTGTATCTACTTTCAGCCGTACAATGTTTGTAGTTTGTAGATTTTGAAGTGGTCGTCTGACATTCTTATTTTTCTCACTGTTGGATCTCTTTTCACACCATACTGGACATATGTGTACTTTTTGTCCGTTGTCTAATGTGATTCTACAGTGTTTTTCATTTCTTGTCGTCACATTATTTATCTGCCACGTTGTTCCTTTTCTTATTTCGCCAATGAAGTTTCTGACGGCTATACGTCTTGTTCTGTTGTTAAAGCTATCCCAGTGATTGGGGACACTATTTATCTTGTTGCTGTTGGGTCTTGCTCGGCACGCCCTGGCAATGTGATTTGGCTTACCACAATTGTAACAATGTATCTGGTGTGCTTTATGCTTTTCTCGTATGTAGGACTCATTATCTGTCCAAGGTGTTTTGACATATGTATTATGTTCTTTAGTTCTGTAGAAGTTCCTTCTTCTGTCTTGTTCTCAGAATAATCAAAAGGTTTAAACCATCTGGGCTCTTCTTTCTGACAAAATGATTTATTTGTATATCTCACAGTGGGTTTCCGCCATGGAGTATGCTTTTCATCTGTTCTATATACATTCCGTCTGCTCTATCGTTTACTACGACCGTATTCAAAGGGATTTGAATATCTGAACTCGTATCCTTCTCTGCTGTTAATCAGTGACTGATTCGTATAGTGGATTTATTGTAGTGATTAATGATCAGGCATTCAACAACAATCCTTCATGGATCAACTCAAGTATTTGTTTGTTCTCTTACAAAATCCTATTTATTTACATGTAATATAAATATATTTCAAAGAGGCTGGTAATTCTTCACATAGAGCACACCTGCAGTCATATCATAGTTACCTCAAGTATACATTCTGTATCTCAAAAGTATGTAGGCATTTAATCCCCTTTGTGCTTATCTCATCTCAAAGTACTTATTTAGCTTCCTCAAGCTCTATTTCATTTTGCCCAATCTGCCTCAAAACTCTTGATCAACTTTATGCAAAGTACTTTGTATTTCTATTCCTCTGGTACATCCTGGGCATTCCATTGCTTCTCTTCTCTAAACTTCTCGCCCAGTACCATCTCATTTACTCATTTTTTCTAACATATCGTCTTGTGATTTCTCTGCTGCGAGTCAGGAAAATGTTCATCAAAATGCATAATAATTCATAAAAGGTCAATACTTACAGGTGATTCCCTGAATCTCTCCTGTGAATACACTCACTAGTGACATTATAAAACAAATTCTCTTAAGTAGCATTTTTCTCTGTCTATGAAACTTCTTAGTTTACTCACATTGTTCTGACTAATCTTTATCACATCCTCCGAATTTCCTAGGACTAGCATCTCCTAACTTATCTATATACTTTATGAGTTTACTTTGTCACTTCTAATCTATCTGTGATAACTTCTACAAATCTTATCAAACTTGTGGCAACCGCACAACATTTTTGTTTCTTCATCTTCAGAAATACACGACCGCACACTTGCGAGCCGTAAACTGTTCTGTCCTTGACTTTTAGTCAAAGCTCAACTGATCTGTCCCTGTTTATAGCTAAAACGATTGATCGGCCTATTTCCACTCACTGGAAAAAATATGCTCACGCTTTTACAACGTAAGCAAATTCAGTGAACTATCGTCTGTTATTTTTAGACTTCACTTACTCTTATTCCCGTGTGTATTTTTTTTCTCAACTCACTAACACATGCAAGGGACTTAATTCTACAAAAGAATCCCTTTGACGTTTTAACTGAACTCTATATTCTTTTCTTTAAAGCTTACTACAACTTCGTTACATGCTAATTTGCTCAACCACAATTGAGAACCCACTAAATCTGCTTAACCCTAATTCAAGACTTTTATCCACCAACCGTAATAGGCGGAGTTTCCTCCCTTTTCTCAAAGCATCCCTTCACTCATTTTATCTCCCTTCAACTAAGACAAATAGTCTGTATCCAAATCCATTCATATTTCCTAAGCCATTTTTCTACACTCTTTCACGTGACTAAAACCAAATCACCGTTCATATAAACCTTGCTTGAAGCACAAATAATGCTCTAGCAAACCCAACGGTGACACGTGTTTAAGTGTTTTTTCACAGATTTTCGTGCGGATTACCTTTGCCGTGAGCGTGTGTGTTTTTTTTTTCTGAGTGGATATTTCTTTTTTTTTCCAAACCCAAAATGGAAGTACAAGATATTATTTTAAACATGGAAGACGCCCTGGGTCGCTGCACAGACCCGGTACTCTAGTTCTAACAACATCCGGACCACAAGCCGCGAGAGCCTGTTACTCGCTGATGGCCAGCATTTTGGCTGGACCGGCAGGGGTGGACTCAAATAACATTGCAGCCCTTTACAGATTCTCAAACCCTCTAAAATGGTATGCCACCCTGACGACGTCAGCTCACATAACGCACTATCAGAAGCTTTATGGAAAAAAATTTGAATGGGATAATCCCAGGATGTCTATAATCATAGAACATCAAGAAAAAGAGAAGTCCAAGGGGGTGCTACACTGGCTACCCCCCAACGATAAAAAAGGGCGCTGTTCTACAAATCGTCACATCCATTACGGGCGACAAAGAAGCCGAAGCCTTTCAGTTAAAGAACGCCACAGACAAGTGGGCCTTCATGAGTAACCCGACCAGAAACATCCCGCACTATGTCAACATGAGACTACAGTCGCAGGGACATGAGACAAACGTAAAAGTTTCTGTCACAATGACCGGCAGACGAACGCCATGCGCGATTTGTGGTTTGGATAGTCATTGGGTTAACCAATGCCCAAAAAGGAAACCGCAAGTAGCAACCACAGTTACAGTTCCGGACAAAGTACAACCTACAAAATCAGCACCATCAACATCAGCTGCACCTTTAATACAAAACACCTCCCAGATAACCAATGACGCACCACAAGACACAAACAACATGGATTTACCCGAATCTGACCCAGAAGATAAGAACAATAACAAATTTATACTTTATGTAAACAAGAGGAAACAGAAGAAAGAGAAGTCGAAACAGATTAAAGTCAAAAGAAGAATTACTCAGATATCCTCTCAGTCCACTCTGGGTGATACCAATATCACCACTGATACCAACAACAAGCATGACAACAGCACAAGTGATAGTGACACAGACACACCACTCCAAGGTGGGGCCCCATCTTCCTGGGCAGCGATGACTACAGAGGACTACTATGACCCAGTGTTATCAATAGACCTGGAGAGTAACTCACCGGGACAGGACTTAACCTTTTGAGAATGGAAAAGAACTTTTTCACAAGCGCGTCACACGTACGCAAACGACCCAGAGTTACAGAAAGGAAATTCGTGATGTTTAAAGGCGTTAAGAACTGTGTAACTAAAATAATACATATAAATATGAATTCAAGGACAAATAGAGGTACAAGATATATAGTGGATACATATATGCGCAAATGGATATACACAAGTATGTATTCACAATGCAATAATTCTCTTCCCTTTCAAGACATCCTTTCCCTTTGTAGTATCTTGATACTTATTTACTTTTCTGCCTTTTGGTTTTTCATATCTTTTTCATCACATAACCACACCCTTTCCTCCAATAGTCCTTTTTGTCAATTTTCATCCTGTAATCTGTGTTCCAAGTCTCGGGCCTTTCTTTTCTTGAGTGGCATCTGTTTCTTCATCCATCAACCTTATCCCTTACCCACACGGATGCTCAGGTACCTTTCCTCCTTTCTAGAACTGACTGCACCTGCTCTATGCAGTAACAAGGGAACTGCATATTTTTGTCTTGTTTATTTTGGTTTATTTTATGTAAACGTTTAATAATGTTTAATGTTGGGTTTTTTCATGGCGCGCACTGTTTTACACCCAAACACTATGCCCTTTAGTTTAACTATGTTGTCTTTAAACATAAACGGTTTAACAAATAAACTAAGCTCTCTGGGAATACTAATTAAAAAATACCAACGCGATTTTGTTTTTCTGCAAGAAACCAGAGTTATTTCAAACTTTCGGGCCAAACAAATTACAACAAAATTAGGCTTAAGAAACGGTTGGTTTAGTATAGGGACATCACACACAGGAGTAGCGATCTTACAAGTATCAGAAGACTGGGAAATAACACACCATAACACGGACACTAACGGTAGATTAGTTTGTATCCAAATAAAAAATAAACCAAGCAAACACGACACATTCACATTAGTCAATATATACGCTCCCAGTCAAAAAGCAAACCAGCCAGCTTTTTATAGAGAACTCTCTTACTTTTTGTCACCGCACTACAAAGGAGGGAACTTAATTTTAGGAGGGGATTTTAATTGTGTCATGTCTGACCTAGATCTTGCCGGTCGAACCTTACAAAGACAGAATACATATGTAACTAAGAATCAGACATCTCCGTGGAAGATATTACAAACTATTTTAGAAGAGCATAGTCTAAATGATACCTTTAGAAGTGTTGAACCAAAAAATAGATCGCACACTTTCATAGATACGACACCCAGGCTTACGACGAGCATCTAGGATAGATAGGATATATACATCAGAAATTTACAAGGTACAAAAAACACAACATATTAACAGCACACTCGACTTCACAGACCATAAAGCAGTTTATACAGTGTTAGGTATAGGGACGCCCATTATAACATCTAAAAGATCTCCACATTGGAAGTTTAATAATAGTTTACTTAAACATGATTTCTTCACAAAGGAAATAACGCAGCTCATATTAGGATACACAGAACAGATCCCTGAACAAAATATGGCAGGATATTGGGACCTATTAAAAAACACCATAAAAGACAGGACACAGGTCCTGGCAACCTACATACACAGGACATCCAAAACACAAGAAAAGATATTAGAACAAGCTATCAAACTGACAAAAAAGATAGACAAAACTGACCCGGTTATTCAGATGTTACAGGACCAGTTAGAACAGCATAAACAACATATATACAAAGGTGCAATGCTGAGAACGAAGTTATATACAACACAAGAGACTCCAAACAAACAGTACTTGGCAATAGAACAGAACGTTCAACAAAATAAGCAGATCCGCCAAATACTAGATAACAATGGACAATTGCAAACGAACAACACAAACATATGTCAGACCATCTTGGAATTTTATAAACATTTATACACCAAAGAAGAAACAAGAACAGACACGCAAAAATTTTTTTTAAAGTACACAAAATCTCTTACAGAACAAGAAAATAAAAATTTAGACCAAGTTATAACACTCGAAAATTTGAGGGAGGCAGTAAACACACTAAACAGAGATAAGACCCCTGGCCCAGATGGCCTTACATCAGAATTCTATATTTTCTTTTTTCCCGTTCTTGGACCACTATTAATGAAAGTTTTTGAGGAAGCTTTTCAGAAAGGCGAACTTCCTGAAAGTTTAAACCAGTCGTATATAGTACTCTTACCAAAAGAAAAAACAGATAGGAAACTACTAAACAATTATAGACCCATATTACTTCTAAACACTGACTACAAAATTTAAACTAAAACTCTAACTAATAAATTGAAACCATTCATGCATATCCTAACTCATGACGACCAACAGAACAGCGTGCCGCAGAGGAATATTAGCAAACATACACACTTTTTTAGAGACCTGATTAACTACGCGTCAGACAAAGAGCACGAGGCAGCTATTTTATCGTTGGACCAAGAAAAAGCCTTCGACAGGGTATCCCATTCTTTTTTGCAAAAAACTCTGCTTGCTTGTAATGTAGGGCCATACTTTAGGAAATGGATAGAAATTATATACAAAACACCCGAAAGTAGACTTTTAATAAATCACACAATCACAGAACCATTTATTCTAACTAGGTCAGTCAGGCAAGGTGTCCACTCTCGCCTTTGCTGTATGTACTGTCAATAGAACCCGTGTTAGAGAAAATTAGACAAGACACAAACATCACGGGGGTTTTCATTCCAGGACAAGGTCAAAGGAAATTAGCCGCGTACGCGGACGATACGATATTTTTCCCAACCAAAATTTCATCTATTCAAAATATTTTAAACACCTTTAATGAGTTTGGACGAGCCAGTGAAGCAAAATTAAATATTCAAAAATCAAAGTTAATGGGAATAGGTAAATGGAGAAACAGATCAGATTTCCCCTTTCAGTTGCTACAAGTAAATGAAATAAAAATTTACGGTATTACATACACCGCCACTCCAACACAAAGGAATACAGAGGTATGGAAAAACTTGTTAGAGAAAATAAAAAACAGACTAGAAAGATATAAATACAAAACTACTACAATTTTCGGAAGATCGGTTTTAATCAACACTTTTATTCTACCTAAATTGATTTACATAGCAAATGTTCAAACCATTCCTCAAGAAATTATTACAGGAATAAACAAACTAATAAGAACTTTCTTATTTCGCAACACCTTACACTGTATAAAGCATAAAACGTTAATACAACCCAAAGATAGAGGGGGAGTATCTTTACAAGATATAGCAACTAAAATAAAAGCTTTAAGAATCAAGTACATAGGAGAAATAGTAAAAAATCCTGAACAATACCCTTTGGCTCATTATTATATTGGTCTGAGATTATCTAACGTGTGTCGTTTCAAAAACAATCAACCTCATTACTTTGGCACTTTACCACGGTTCTACAAACAATGCATACAAAGCATACAAGGGAACACACCTTTATTACAACAAAATACACGCTCTATTTACAGAAGTCTTATTAGTGTACAGGAGCCCTCATTAGTGACAAGGATAAAACGTGGGTACAATTATTTCATAACTGATTACCAACCTATTTTTAAGAGCCTACACGAGTTACCACTTGCTCCACCCGCAAAGGAAGTCACTTTTAGATTATTATATAACATGACACCCATTAGGCAAAGACTTGTTGCACAGTGGAAAATCCTTCCAAAATGCAGATTATGTAATACCAATAAACAGGAGACAGAAGATCATTTGTTTTTTTACTGTAGTACAGTTACTCCTACAATAGGAATTTTGAAAAAAAAATTGATGGTTTACTTTCCACGCAGTATAGACATGTATAGAGCTATCATGTTGAATTCCCTAGCAACGTGCACACAAATAATAAAATTAAAAACGAACGCAGGTATGTGCGTGAATGTATATATTGGTATATAGATACAGATTCCAGGGTTTTTTTTTTCTCTTCTTCATGTTCCTTCTCAAATGGTTTGAAGCATTTCGGAGTGTCTAAACCAGGGGTCGGCAAACTTTTAGTAGTGTCGTGCCGAAGTAATGTTGCAAAGTCACTCAGCGTGCCAACCCAAGTCCACCATATTTTTATATACAACAATTATTGAAACAATTAAAAAAGGATCTCGTATTAACATGTTTCCGATACATTAAATAACTATTCTATTCTTTGTAGATTATTCAATATTTTAATATAAATAGGAACAAATATCAATACAAATATTATGTTTTGCAAAATTTAAGTTCTGAACACATTAGTTTGAAATTTTATAATAAAATTGTTATATGTATATTTTGTTAAAACAGAAAGTCCAATAGTATGAAGAACAAAACAATTAAATAAACCAAACATAAAACACGTTATTAAAATTTTAATATGAGTAATCATTGATTATTATTGATCTGAGTCATTAATCAATTAATGGGACCCGTGTCCTTGCTTCTCCTTGGTTAATTGTTAAATCAGGTGTGTATTTTGTCAATTTCAGCTTCACACAGGCTTCTGAATGCACAGGTGTTAGGCGACTTCTCTGTGGACTTAAAACAGCTTTCATGTGTGAGAAAATTTGTTCACATGTATAAGTTGACCCAAATGCCGAAAGTAGAGCGAATGCAACTTTCTTCAAACAGGTGAACGCTTCAGGCAGGGATGTCCAGCAGTTGAGGATGGCAGCTGACTTTTCCAAGCAGCTTCCTTCAAGAATTTTTAGCAATTCTAGACATGTTATCGTCCATAGCTCTTATGCCTTGAATTCGATGTGTTGCATTTCAAAATTGTCAACATTCGTCCACTCGAAAAGAGATAGGTCAAATGGGATGTTAGTATGATCAATTAAGTCAGGCTTGATGAGGTAAGAAAACATGGGCCCGTGAATTTTGAAGTCTTGAACTCGTTTAGCAAACTCTCCTTTGAGCGCTTCAACGTACTTCTGAAGCTCATCTCTGTTGACAGTAAATCGATTTGAATGCGCCTTTACGTTTAGAAAGTACTTGTATGTGTTAGTGGTAATATCTCTGAAAAATATGTCTAATTTTGACGCAAATCCTTTCCAGTGCTCAAAAAGATCAAGTACTGTTTGACCCTGCCCTTGTAAACGCACGTTTAATTCATTCAGATTTGTAGTTATGTCAGCCAGAAACATCAGCTTGCACAGCCAGTCCTCGTCATTCAATTCCGGGAAATGTTGTTCCTTTTCATCAAGAAACACCTTTGATTGCTTCTAGACATGATACAAATCTGTTCAAAACATTACCTCGACTAAGCTAACGAACATTGCTGTACAGCGGGAGGTCCGCATATGCGCTCTCCATTTCTTGTAGAAGAGACTTGAATTGCCTGAGGGTCAATGAAGGTCGAGAAACTATGAAGTTAACTATCTTGACAACAGTTTCCATTACAGAGTTCAAGGATAGTGACGAAATCTTCGCACACAAACTCTCCTGGTGTATAATGCAATGGAAGCTCAATACTTGACGTCCAATACGATCCTCAAAAAGTTTACAAATCCTTTGTTCTTTCCGATAAATGCAGGGGCGGCATCAGTAGTAACACAGAATATTTTATTCATGTTAATGTTCTGATTTTCGAAATAGCTTACAAATGCAGTTATAATGTCCTCTCCCTTGGCTATACCATCAAAAGGTATCAAGCAGCACAGTTCTTCATAAATACGGTCGTTGTCACAATATCGCGCAACTATAGCTAGGCGCGCCACGTCATTCACATCGACACTTTCGTCAAGAGCGACACTAAATACAACAGCTTGTTGTAACCCGGTTGTTTGTTTTACCGTTACATTTTCAGCCATATCAGTTATGCGCCTCTCGATTGATCTCGCAGAAGCCGGTATTTCTCGAATCCGAGACAGTGTTGTTTCTTTATTTGGTAAATCACTAAACAAAATTTCAGCACTGCTCAAAAAAGTTTCCTTGATGTATTCTCCATCTGTGAAAGGTTTGCCCTTCGAAGCCACACACTGTGCAATTTTGTAACTATATTCGGTAGCTTTATTTTTGGTTCCAATTACTTGACTAAAAAATACTACTTTGTTTTTTGTAGCCAGAAACAGCCATTTTTATGGTTTCACTTTTCTCCTCAGAGTTTTTAAACATGGTCTGATGTTTGGTTTGATAGTGTCTTTGTACACTTGATGTACGGCACACGACACTTTCATAACATAAAGCACAAACAGCACGATCCTTTTGTTGTATGAATCCATATTCGTTTGTCCAAAAGTCTTGAAACGAGCGTATATCAAGTTTTTTTGTCTTTTTTTGAGTCATTTTAACGGCACCGTATTACTTAATAACAACACCAACTTTTGTGCTGCGGTCAACGGACTGTACGGGCATGAGTATGCGACAGCCGAGAGAACTGTAGAGGTGGTGGTGCTCGGGAGAGAGGGGAAGGATAGGACGGAAATATAACTTCGTCGAGGTCAGTCACTGTTGCTAAAAACTCACACTGGGAGTAAAAAACTGCGAGCGAAAACGAAATAAATACGCTCGTCCAGGCGCTAGCCAGACACTATTGCGTAATTATGATATTACGTCTCCGCTTGCCCGTCAAAATTCGCTTGCGATTCTTTTCAAGAATCTCATCCTGCAAACCACGGTAGCTGGTAGACCCCAGACTAGCGGGCGCCGCAAAGTATAACCACTTACTTACTTACTTAGTCGTTCCCCTTCTACCGTGAGGTGTAGAGGTTTGGAAGAGAGAGCGCCAGACTAACCTATCGGCTGTCTTCCTCCTGGCCTGGTTCCACTCCAGTCCTCGGTCCTTCAAAGATTGTCTAATGTTGTCCTCCCAGCGGACTCCCCTTGAAGTTCGTTGAAGAATGTTTGTTCTCGGAAACGGTCCCGTAAAAACGAAGACTTACGTGCAGTATTAGTATGATCAGGCCTTTAGCTTGCATCAGATCGCACATTCTTACCTCTAATGTCTAAAACTTTCGTTTTGAAGTGGTAGTAAAAACAAGTATATGCTTTAAAACTTTCGTTTAGAATTATATGCTTCTATTTATTAAAAAAAAATTGTAATTTTTTTTTTAAAATGAGATCATATACTGTGACAGTATTTTAATTCACTCAGCGTGCCATTGAAAATCGTTTCCACGGGTGCCACGCTTTGGCACGCGTGCCGTAGTTTGCCGACCCTGGTCCTACAACAGTAGCTCTGGTGCTGGCATGTGTAAGTGTTATAGCAAGTTGCTAACTTTTCTATTTATCAAAAGACTAGGAGACGTAACGCGCGAACTGAGTCGATGTAGCTATAAAACCACCTATTATATTTATCTTGTCTTATCTCTTTTAAAAATTAGAATGAATTTCTCTAATTCCCTTAGTTATGTCTTTTAAAATCTATTACAAAATCCTTAAATATGATATAGATTTATTATTTAATTTTTTTTCTAATGTAATTTTTGTTTCTACATCCAATTAGTCCTTTTATTTTTTTGAACCTGACTAAAGTAACACCATGGTGAAATGAAAGAGTGGCGCAAAAGGTTTTATGCCATATGGTGAAATACATACAGGGCTAATGTTCTGGCATTTTTCAATTTAAATTGTTACTTGTTGTATCAATAAACATGGAAGAATGTGGCAACGAAATAAAAAAAAAAAAAAAAAAAGTGATCATCGTTCCCTAGTCAGTCTGACTGGCTGGCGGTCGGCTTGTCCTGGCTAGACCTGGCTGTCCTGGCTGCTGGTCTGTCATGCTGTCCCGGTACCGTCTGTTCTATTTTATTCTCATTCCCCGTTTTCCTTCCAATTTGGTCGCCTAATATAGTCCTGTCCCAGGTAACGGACATTCCTGGTTATGTATGCAAAAGAGAATCCAGCATATCTTCTGGCCAACAAGTTTTAAATGTGATGACCACAATACTCGTATCTCTTTTCAATGCTTTTTCAATGTTGTCACATTATATTTCGTCTGTTCCTTTCTTCTTCTTCTCATTAACATGTGCGAAGACAGTCGATTGCTTACGTCTTCTATCTTAGTTATTCATTATATCTTTGTCCTTCTCTCTTCGTAACCTCTCAGACGTCTACTTTGAATATTATTTCAACGAAAGCAGTGTCACATCTTGAGGTTATGAATGTGTAATCGCGATAATGTTTCTTCCACCAACAGAAGCTGTAAGAGGAGACCCCGCAATCCCATGTGAGCTACACGACGTTGTCTCAGTCATGTTTAGGCATCTTTTATGGAAGCTAGGATGTTTCACACTACTGTCATTTTTGGTTGTCTATTGCCAACAGTTTACACTGAATACGGTTAGTTCCTATCGATAGCTTGTTGAATTATGATGGTATCTCAAAGTCGTTGAGTGCCAGTGCGGTGTCTAGCGAAGAAGAACCCACTTGGATTCTCTTTTCTGACTAAGCTGGCGAATAATATACTTTTTTTAGCGTGTATCCTGAAAAGCTCCATGCCTCCCATATTATGCCTTGGTTTTTTTAACTGCATTGGAAGGATTAATACTCTGTCGGCTCTGTCGGTAAGTTATATGCTTTGAGTCAGGCCTGCGCTTCTTTTTCACATCCTTCCTTTGCCAATCTGTCAGCCTCTTCATTGCCGGGGATGTTACAATGAGATGGGATACAATGGACCACAGCTCTTTGGAATCGTTGACATAGTTTGTCATCGTTGACTTAGCTTCCTTCCACGTGACTAATAAGCTTCCTTTGAGCATTGGCCTATTTCAGGACATCCTTATTGCTCTTTTTAGTTGCCCATGGCACTTTCAACATTCTTCTGTACAACTACATCCCTGTGATCTCTAGTAATGTAGCGAAAATCTGTGAGATAATAGCTAAATTCAGTAAGATTTTAGTCCTATGATAATAAATAAACCCAGCCCGCATGTGTCGGACGGTTGGCATCTTCGACGCCAGACACGCTGCCTTTTGTGCAGTGCTAAAGCCTATAGAACGATCCCACGGTATAAAATCTAACACGCTTTTTAGTTTCGGTTTCGAAAACGTACTACTAATATTTAACATTTTGCCAGATCTGCTGCATACACACTGCAGCCTAGCTTTATAATTAAGGATTTGTTAGAAATGTAACGCCAAGCGGCTGGCTGAAATTAACGTAATCAGTCAACTTTTAACGCAAAATTTGGTAGTATTTTGGGGACTTTTTATTAGTAGCTAGAAGAACGAGACGACTGTAATACATTAACGCAAAATGCTACCATCGCCTTGCCAAAACCCGCGTCGTTCTGCACGCGAGACTAATAGTATACACACGCTGTGGGCAAAGCCAGCAGATATACACACACAGACAGTTTAAATTCTCGACGCGTAGTGTAGTTGTGACGTCACAAAAACAAGTTGGTTTATTTGAAAAATATAAAAAAGTGATACAGAAGGAGGGAAAAAAGATGGTAGACTTATGTAAAAAGTCTATAATATAAATGACGACTTCAGTGACAAACCTTGAAAAAAACCTAAACGCAAATGCATATAGTCATAAAAATTCATATATATTCGTGTACGCTTAGTGTATTTCTGAGCACAAATATGTTTAATATCAATGCGGTAGTCGCTAATTATTAGCCAAGTTATTGAGAAAATACTATTTGACCTGAAAACGCTTAGACGAACAGATTGTTGTCCTTGCTCGTTAAATGTAACGTTATTGGGAACGATAGTTTTGAAAGGAGGCAAGGGAGTAGTAATTCAAATCCGATTGGTGGGTATAGGAGGGTAGACAGGGGGGGAGAGTATTGGTTGGGCAGAAAAGCTAAAAATCTATCAATATTTAGAAAATGTCACTTCCTATCAAAATGTTAATTAGTGTTTTTTCTTTTTTAAATATTTGAATAATTGAAATGCTAGAACGACGCTCGCGATTTGATTTGGGGCAGGTCTATTAATAATGGGCAAAACGCGTTCTCAGCTCCGATGCGCTGATTGATAAAGAAATATTCTAGAAGCAAGCTGCGTTGTACTCAGCAGTAGTACCAAGAGTGTGTATTATTAATCCCTTGGCCAGTCTGTATAAGATGGCAAAGCTGAACTTAAAACTACTATTTATGCTAAAAGCCAGTCAAACGTTAACGTTTTTGTGATATTTCTTTGAATTGTGTAAGGATGGAATTTATTATATTTTGTTTATTACACAATAAAAGTTGGTGTATGCGATACTGCTCTACGACTTGTATGAAGGTTTACGACTAACTTACTGGCTAAGAGTCCCCGTCAGAATTCTAAATGCAGGCCTGGTTGGGTTGTGCACAAGCAGTAAAATTCTATCTGATGTGTAAAATATTGCTCTCAAACTTAAATGATTTCCACAGTTACCAGTGGGAAGGCTAACCCACGTTATCCTATGGTAGAGCTCATCATTGTTGCGCAGTGTCAGAGGGCGTTATTAGCATGTAGTCTTAAAGGATACATAATAGGGGACGGGGTAATGAATTGTCATCTCAAAGTGGAATGGGCGTGGTCAAGAGTTAGATCTGACCCTTTTTCTTTTTATGGCCAATTTAAAATTACATGTGAAATGAATTATAGAATGTGCTCTTTAGAGGAATTGCGATAAACGTTGTTTCAGAGGTTTTTTAACTAGTTTTTTTTTTATTTATTTTTTATTAATTATTTGGTCTGTTACGGTTAGGGAACCAGAAAACCCTGGTGGCGTTTACCTGCAGCATAACTAAAAGTAACCTATTGAATGGACCTTTAGAGTTAATACGTTTACTGACAAACAGGAACCTAAGTCATCTTGTGTATCGTGCGCAGAGAATATACGAGAATGACAGCAAACATCTTATTTGTGGTAGATATAATGAATCCTCTGTGGGGATCGGTCCACGCAGAGTCCATCCCAACTATAGAACATTTATAGTGTTCAGTATATAAAATGAACACATACAAAAAACTTGGTTTGCAATTAAAATTTTCAAGGATAACTTTTTTCAAAGAGAGAGAGGATAATGCATGACGAGTAACCTCCAAAACCCAAAACTTTAATTGTACCAGTGTCCAAAAACTTTAGAGAACGCATATGTTTACACATATTTTGATTGTCTTATTATTAATAGAATGGACATGAAGATCCCATTGGTGGTATTTGATAGTTGTTGTAAATTACATTCATAATTATCAATTTTTTTTTGGTTTTGGGTACCTGATTCAAGAAAATTCTGATCCGGCCAAAATAAAATTGTAATAGTCATTTTTAACCTAAAAAAATATTTTTTTTTTTTTTAACACCAGACTTCTATAAAGATAAAAATTCATAGAGTGTCGTTCAGAGTTATGATTTGTTGGTTTTGTAAGTCTTGATCATACACTCAAAACCCCTAGACATATAAGACGTAGCTAACATACAATATTAAGTCCAACGAAAAAAAAAAAAAAAAAAAAAAAAAAAAATAAAATAGAGTCTGATTTGAGGTCCGTAAGGGTGGTAAGCAGAAATGGTGCTCTGAATAACCTCCGAACCGCAAAATTTAATATAATCAGGGAACCCTTCACAAGCTGAACATCAGACAGTACAATAGGAATAGACATCTTGTAACAATCATAATCCACCACAAAGTAATGTTGTTCCTACTTATTTACTAAATTGTTCCTATGACTGTACTTCCGTATTATGCCTAGGAAATTTGGTTTCAATGTATGCGCGGAAGAATTTTTTTCAGTTTTTTTTTTTTTTTAAATCCATAGATAAAGAGTTGTTGACAAAATACACTTTTCTTTTTAGTGGAATGCTGCTTTTGTCTGAGCTTAGGATTCTCTTATGTTTCAAGGTCTAAGAGCATTTTATCTTATATTACCGATGGAGACTAAAACGGGATGCCCATCTATTTGAATACTCTTACTTGACCTGTTTTTTAAACAAACTGTTTCAATTAGCGTTGACAGTGCAATTGCTGGGAAGAAGTATTCTTTTTATGTGGGCTTGCAAACTTCAAGCCCTTTGGTTAGTGTCTGGGATTAGCCAATCGAAACCATTTTGCCCTGTCTTTACAATTTAGTTAACTGTTTCTTTGTGTTTAGTCTGGTTATAGGATTCTTCTTTTTCCCTTTCTTTCAGTCCATTGCATCGACTTTCTACCCCTCTAACAGAACGGTTGAGCGACGACCAGAGAGAGCACATATGGCTGAATTAGGTGGGACGCGTGCAATCTAAAAGATTTGAAAGACAAAAACTAGGTCGATTGTGCCCTGTTTGTGGATGATGTTTTCTGTGGTGTAAAAATAGTATAACGGGGGCTGCTGTTAAAAACCTAGACTATAAAGGTAGAATAACAATAAGTAACACTCAGCAACGAACAACAATAGGTGTTTTGGAGAACAGTTTTATAATTTGAACGATACTCTAAAAAGTAAGGGACGATAATTCTCGGGAGTTTACCATTACGTCAGCAACGTGTTAATGTATTGATATTTCCTTTTTCTCGTTTTTATCTTTACTTGTTCATTTATTGTTTTTTTTTTTCTAGTCTTAATTGTGTTGTTTCTTTGTTTTCTTAATCTTTCAAGGTTCTTCATCTTAACTTTTTATTCCCTATTCCATTTATTTGTCCACAGGTTTCCAGTGTTGTCTTTTTATCTTAAACTGTCTATATTTCTTGTCTTTGTATTCTTTTTGTGACTGTGGCTAACGAAGGGTGAACTCCGAAACGTCCCGTGTTGTTTTTTTTTTTTTTTGGTTGTATCGCTCAATTGTTTGCTTTTTGTTGCACTCAGTTTTATTGCTGGTATGATTTCTTTTAATGTTTGTTATATTGACTCCTTTAGCATTTCCTCATTATTCATCTATACTGTGTATTTTTTCTACCTTATTGTACCTATTATGTCATGTAATGCTATTTATCTCCCTCATTTCCTTATCTGATTTAATTAAGGCTAAGTATAAGTTGATGGATTTAAGCTCGCTTCACTTGCTTCAATTTTAATCTGAGTTTTCCTATCATTGGTAAATGTTGGCAGCTGAAGTCTGCTCCTGGCCTAGTTTTCACAGATTTCAAGCCGTTAACAATTCTCTTCTACAAAAAAAGTAGCATGAATATGTAGAGTTGATTCTAATAATATTTGTACAGTTTGTAGTCACGTGTTATTGAAATAATACTGTTGCTGATGTTTATATAATAATTACATCAATAACGATTCAGTTTTCATTTTGTAGTCAAAATCAGCAATGACCAAACACAAGTATTCGTGCTCATATGTTGAAGGAGCTGAAGATGTTGTTGTTGCTGTATTTACTGTAATTGTGATGTTGTAAAAATTGAATTAAACTCATTACCTTGCGTGGATTATAATCCCAGTAATAAACTCCGTTGGTTGCTTTGTCGTTAAGTCCAATTAAAGCACTGTCAACAGATGCACTTGTAAGCAAACCTTAACACAAACCAAGATACAAAACAATAAGTCAGCAGTTTGTAGGCCTGTGACATATCCAATATAAGGTCAAATATAAGGGTACTCCCATAGCAAAAACAGCCGAAGGGGAGTGAAATGTTAAAGACATCTTGATAGTCCAGCTTTATGAGAAGGGGCGAACATTTCCCTTCCTCGCTGCATTCGCCTTCCTCAATTCAAGAGTCGACTCGTGTACCCATTTACAGCTGGGTAGACTGGAGCGTGCTGCAACCAGGAATTTAATATATCAGATATAAAAAAAGGTAAAGGATCCCATTACACGCTTATAGAGGCCTATTAGGAATATGGTGTTAGGCCCATATTTTCTTGACCATCGGCACACTAGGGGTGATGTAGTTAGCATCACGCCGGCCGCCTTAACCTTCCCAGAAGTTGCTCTGGTACCCAATGTTTGAGGCAGGGTAGACCCCGGAGCCGTTTGCGGTCTAAAAAATCCCACCTCAACTGAGGATTGAACCATGGACCACCGAGCTAGGAAGTCAGTGCACTAACCATGCGCTATCGCGGCTCCATATTAGATATGCTGAGGTTTATTTATTTATTGTGACATTTACTTTGTAAAATTGTTTAACAAAATACGCGTTATAAACGTCATTTCTAGATATGTTACACTTTATAATGTCTCCAGAAACCGCGAAAAAAGCAGACGATTGTGAAGTTTGATGTCATTTTCAATAACAGGTTTACTGTTAAGGTATTCTTCGCCGCCACCATTCTTCTTCTTCTTCTTTGATCCTTAGCCGCTGAGCTTCAAAGCAGTCAGTGGCCATCACGCCTGGTGGCGTCTTGTAGAGTAACAACAAATTGATTCCACTTTGCTTAGTCAGTGTCCATCCTTCGTACAGTGCCCCAACTCTGGTTCATTCTGTGCATCTCAGTCTCCACAGTCCTCCGCCAAGTTGTTTTTTGTCGGCCTCTCTTTCGTTTTCCTTCAGGGGTCCATAGCATAGCTGTTCTTGTGATGGCATCTGGGTCTCTTATGAGGACATGGCCAACCCAGCTCCAGCGTCTGCCAGCTTTGATGGTGTGCATGTAGTCTTGCTTGCTCCAAGTAAGCAGATCTTGGTTGGTGATGGTATTCGGCCAAAAGATTCGGAGAATTTGTCTTAGGCATGTTGTGTGAAAAGAGGACAATTTCGACATTTCCTTCTCTGTAACTCTCCAGCTTTCCGCACCATAGAGAAGCACAGAAAGCACATAGCTCTGATATAATCTTTTTTTTTTTTTTTTTTTTTTTTTTTTTTTGCGTACGCCCGCTTATACTCGAGGCGAAATCTCAGGTTATTATTTTATGTCTAACCTGACATTGATTTTACGTGAGTATCCCTTTATTTCTTGTACAGAGACAGGTGTCCCTCGCCATTCAGGCAAATACTCGCCGATTTCGGAGGTACCCATTGCAGCTGGGTCGGCTCAGGAGCCGCCAGTCCCTGGTCGACGACACTCCTTCAAATGTCCTCGCCAGGTCTCGAGTTAATCCAGTCCAAATCCCGGTCGACGAAAAATCCTCAAATTCCGTCGCCCGGGTTTGATCCTGTATCACCCGGTCGCCAGAGCGGTGTTGTAACCACTACGCTAGCGCGGCTCCCTGATATAATCTTAATTTTGTGCTTGTGTTGTACTGAAAGGACTTCCAGATGATGTTTAGACTAAAAAAGGCTGTTCTTGCTTTGTTCATTCTGTTGTTGATGTTTTGCTTGCTCCGCCGTCTTGTGTTACTATGCATCCAAGGTATGTGAAGGTGTCTGTCTGTTCCAGTTGCTGATTCCTTACTGATATGGGCTTAAGGTTGCTCACATTGAGCGTCATGACCTCTGTCTTCTGTAGATCGATTTTCAAGCCCACCTGCTGGCTATACTTATTAAGTCTATCCGTTTTTTCCTGGATGTGTTGATGTGAATGTGCTAGTAGTGCAATGTCATCTGCATATTCCAGATCTTCCAATGTAGAAAATGCAGTCCGTCTTATTCCTCTTGGACTGCCTTCTGTTGTCTGGCGCATCACCCAGTCTATGACTGTTAAAAATAGAGTGGTTGATAACGGGTATCCCGGTCGTACTCCTGTCTTCACCATTCCCCGTCTTCACGTACTCCTGTCTTCACCATTCCCCGTCTTCACGTACTCCTGTCTTCACCATTCCATGCTGCCAGCATTCCCCATCACTAAGTCGTTGCGAGTTGTTCAAGTTTTCTTAACTCGAACACATTTTGCGCTAAACAGCACATCAGAAAAAATACAGAGTATAGATTAACAGTAGGAAATGCTAAAGGAATCAATACATTAAACATCAATAGAAATTATACCAGAAGTAAAGAGGACTGCAAAGAAGAAATTAATGACAGATGAAATTTTACAACTGATGGATGCAAGAGGGAAGAAGAAGCAAGACAACGAAGAATATAACAGACTAAATAATGAAATAGTAAACAAATGTAAAACAGCAAAAGAAGCATGGCTAAACCAGAAATGTAGAAATCTTGAAGTGCTGCACAGAAAAGACACGAACTATGTACAACCAAGATGTGCTAAAATTCATATTTATAGCTTTTCCAAAGAAACCTGGAGCCATGGAGTGTGAAGAACATCGCACCCTTAGTCTTCTGAGTCATGTGACAAAAATATGATTACGAATTGTCACGAAACTAGAAATCGATGGTGAACAGTGTGGATTTGTAGAAGGTAAAGTCGCAAACAATGCCACATATTATATTAAGTCGAGGAAGTTGAGGGGAACTACGGTTTGGCCAATATAAGTTTTGCTAGGTACTACTGTCAAACAGATCCTTTTCCGCCACCTCCCTATCCTCCAAGCAGAGCCTGTGATCCAAGAAGTATTCAGTGAAGCACCTTTGGTGGCATATAGACGCGACAAGAACTTGAAGGATCTTCTTGTTCACAGCCGTCTCCCAAAGAAGAATGCCACTCACTTTGGCACACTACCCTGTGGTCGGACACGATGCAACACGTGCAAGTATGTCATCTCAACCCAGAAGGTGTCCTTTCCTAAGGCTACGTACAGCATCACTAGTAGCTTACGTGTGAATCGCGCAATGTAATTTATACGATCATATGTAAACGTTGCTGCAAAACCTATATTGGCCAAACAGGCAAACGACTTGGGGACAGATTCAGCCAGCACTTAAACGACATCGCTCAGCAAAAGTCCACACCAGTTGCCATACACTTCAATGGTCCTGACCACCATGGTCCCATCGACATCCAGGTCACAGCGATCCGATCCTGCTCCTAAGACACTGCCAGCCGAGAACAGCTTGAGAACCGTCTTATCCACCGCATGGGGTGTCTAAAACCAGCCGGTCTCAACACTTTCCACACCTTTGTCTGAGGTCACCCTTTCCTCTCTTGCTCTATTTTGACTCTTTCCACTCTTATCCTATTTTTATGCCATCCTCCATTATATGTAGGAATATACACTGTTTCTAATTTGTCTTGATTTTTTATTTCATATTTATTTATCTCCCACTCATTCTGTCCTTTTCTATTTCTAGTCCCCACTTTTATTACGTTTGGGTAGTTTATTGTTCGGTTTCGTTTTTTAGTTTTTAGTTTCTTAGTATGTATTGTGTACATCCGGCGGCAGAAGTCACTTCCTGTTCAGCCACGCGCCCATCAGTGGACAGCGAATATTGATAGGATTTCGATGCCTTGCCTTCAGGGAAGTACCCAGTTCTTATGTGTCCTATCTAGCCTTCACTTTCTTTCCTTTCCCGACGAAGGCCTTGTGGCCGTAACGTAGACTATTTTCTTTGTCTCTTGTCCTCGTAAGACGAATCACCTTTTTTGATTTTTTTTCAAACCCATCCATTGTAGCGACATCGTGTGTTTCTGTGCTGCAGACAACCCGTGCTGTAGCAATAGACTGTGTCCATGTATTGCAGCCAGTAGTCAACGGTCCTGTGTGCTGGGACTTGCGTATTGGGAAGCAATCGATTTATCCTCCTGCGTTGTGGTGTCCAGTACCACTGGAATCCTGCTCTGAGTAGCTATCGCCATTCGTCTGGTGCCGAGGTCTACACCTTGTGGACTTTGGGGTCCTGGAAGATACTGTGCTGACGAGTGAAGACTGCTGAGTCCTCCTGAGAAGTTACATAGTGAAGTGAACTGTGATGATATATTATCACCGTGCCAAAGAACAGTATTGTCATCAGCTGGTGATAGACTTCACTTAGGCTAGTGAAGAAGTCTAAACATTATTGGATTTACTGTCGTTATTCCTGCTGTGGACAGTACTGTGATAACACCGCGGAGAACATTGTTATTGTTTGAACATTTTCAAGTTTGTGGAGACCTGTGTGTGCGGTTTTCATCTTTCACTATCTGTGCCTGAGGAGCTACGCTGAGGTACATCGCTGGATCATCAGTTAAGTTATTGTTTGTATATCTGTGAATAAGTTGGGTATTTGTGTTTTGCTTTATTTTTCTTCTTCTTCTTCGTTAAGTTTTTCTTTCGGTCTATCCATCTGAGTCAATTTATCTTACAGTCTGGTCTCTTAGATTAGTGGGTTCTCTTGTTGGGGTCGTGTTGAGTAAACTATAAGCATTTTTCTGTCCGTTTTCCTACGTCTGTTTCTTGAGGTATTCTTGTGTGTTTTGTCTTTCTTGCTTTCCTTTTGTTGTCTTCGTGTTTCGCTTTCTTTGGAGAAACTCTTTTTGGTGTTAATTAGTTACGTGGGTTCTGTCATTCTGATTTCCTGTCTTTCGGGGTCATTATTATTATATATGATATGTTATAGTGTTATTATTGTTTAAATGTTATTTAGTTTATTTTGGGTAGTATGATCTAGTTAGTGGCTAGCTAAAGTGATAGCTCTCAGCAGTTCATTGTTAAGTGTAGTTGTTGTGCTAGTCTGCTGTGTTTATTATCATATTTGTGAGTTCAAGGGTGGACGGGTGGCGAGTTTAATTCTTTCTTTTCTTACTTGTGGGAAAAGATTGGATTATACTGATTTCTTCTAGGGTGTAGCTCTATATGTTTAGTGGTGGAGTCAGGCAGAAGTGTTTCCGGCGACAGCCCTACTTAACATACCAAGCTCAGTACTTGTTAGGTGTGCTGGTGTGGTTTGTATTTACATTGTGCTGTACATTCAGTAATTCTTTTGTCGTGTTTAAGTGGTGTCATCTCGCGTTCCTTCTTGCTATCTTATAAATACGTTAACAGGTATCCCTCGTTTTCGTTCGTGCTCAGTCACGCATTGTATATATCAGTCTATCTCTGCTCAAACTTTGTCTGTCATCTTATTCACCGTGACTGTTAGTTATCGTAGTGTTTAGTGTGTGTTGTATCATCTGTGGAATTTTCATGTTTGCCATTTGTAGAAGATATGATAGAATATAAAGAACTGTAATACTATCAGAGTACAGCACCAGGGTGGGAACTAGTGAGACTCTGTGGTGTAGAACAAGCTGACTTATTTTTCAATTCTGTGGCGGTGCCACAAACTTACAGTTGTGAGTTGGTATAGCACCAAGAGGTATTATCAGCTAGCGAGATACAGCTATCGACTATAGTAAGGGTTTCCTCAGTTGTATCACAGAGACTAAGTGGTCGTAAGCACCAAACCTAGAGAGTAAGGAGACATTAGCCAAGTGGCAGAGAAGGATTATATATACATTGAAGGGTGAATTGGACTTTATATCTACAGTAAGTGGTGAAGTGGATTATATTTACATTCAAATGTTTGTACATTGAGCAGTGATTTTGCTATTTATATATCATTACTGCAAACTTTGTAAGTTATATCTGTTGATATAAGTGAGGTAATTTATAGTACATGTTATTGAGTAGTTGCATAGTGTGAATCTAAAGCAAAATAAGCAGAGTCATAGATAGTATTGCGTAATGTGAGTGTACATCATGGACTTAGAGGGTTTCATTCGGATAGGCAAAGAATGTGGGTACACTGGGGAAGAATTAACGGATTATGCCAAGGTATAATTCCAATCAAAAGAGAATCAGGATGCCTTAAGAGATTTACGTGCCGTGAAACGAGAACTCAAGAAGGCAGAGTTAGAATTTCAGGAAAAGAAGAAAGAGACTTACAAGAAAAGAAGATGAAAGAGGATAGAGAATTAGAATTAGAGAAGGAGAGAATAAGAATAGCTCTGGAAGAGAAGAAGATTGATAAGGAAGTACAACTGAAGAGATTAGAAGTGGGTGCGAGCGGTCAGAACTCAACTCCGAGGGAGTCTCATCGTCCCTTTAGGCTGCGTCTGCCAAATTTTAACGACAAAATCGATAGTTTAGATTTATTCCTTGAAAGGTACGAGGCATATTGCGTGGCCTGGAAGGCTAACAGAAAGGAGTGGCCATCTCTGTTATCTACTTTGCTAGTGGGGCCTGCGATGGAGACTTTCTATAGCCTTCCGCTGGAGAAAGGGCAGATTGCGACAAGGTGAAGGAACGGTTGCTTCGGAAGTTCCGTCTGACGGCTGACGGGTACCGGACTCGTTTTAGAAACACGTTGCCAAGTACAGACCAGGACTTCGAGGACTTCATCTCGAAGATAGAGCTTCTGCTGAATAGATGGATCGAGTTGGAAGGAATTCCAAAAGACTTTAATGGCTTGGTTGATCTAATGCTACGGGACAAAGTGTTGTCGTCGTGTTCTACTGAATTGGTCTCTTTCTTCCAAGAGCGCTAGCCAAAGGACATTGAGTCGGCAAAGTCCAGCGCTAACCGTGGAAAAATCAGTCAGACGGTGCAGATAGCCGCGAAGAACAGAAACTCAAAAGGTCACCTCGACCCTATCAGCCATTCACGGGCAATTACGATAATTTTAGAACGCGTCAGAGGTTCCAGCCGAGGTGGAACAACCATCACTCTGTTAGCGATAGTGTTGGAGAAGAGCGCCAAATGCGTAAACAAGAGCGCTTCGTGGAGTCTCGAAAGGAGGATAAGCACTATAAAGAGAAACAGGTCAAGCAGAGGAGTGGATCCTCAGAGAGTCGATCTTCCGACTCCGACGCGCGGTCTTCACCAGCTAACAGCCCCAGCAATAGTCCACGCGAGGAAGTAAAACTGGAACTTCGATGTTCCAGGTGTAATGGTAAGGGACATAATGTAGACAGGTGTTCCACCCCAATCGATCACGCGAACTCTGTGTTTGTGTTGGACACAGTCAACAGCGTATGGGGTGTATGGGGTGTCGACCTCTTTTCCGGTCGAACGAGAATATAGTGTTACACTGCGGAAGCGCAATTCCATGTCTGTCGGCGGTCCATGAGACTGGCGAGGTGGCATTCCACAAGGTTGTGGTGGAGTAGAAACCAGTCTCGGTGTTGAGGGACACTGGCTGTACCGCAGTTGGGGTGCGTCGTTCGTGTATCGACGAGTCCTGCCTTACACGCAAAACTGTAAAGTGTACCACGTTTGGGGGCAAAGTTGAGTCTTACCCTCAGGCGTGTATTAATGTGGACACCCCGTTCATAACAGGTAGAGTGAACGCGTTTGTCCTCGAGAAAACCGTCTCCGATTTGATCGTCGGCAATGTACGGGGAGTGCATAACGCCACGGTATTGGCTGGAGCAGAGGCTCAGCTACACACAAGTACCGAGGCGGGCGATCAGGTGGTTGACATATCACCACCTGAGAAGAAGGTACATCTTAGACGGGGTTCGCGGCAGGCGTCCATTGATATTCACAGTCCGATGCCGAATGGGAATAGGAACTGTAGAGGCATATCTGAGGGCTTGAGAGCTAGTAACCGCAAGGTATGGGTCCGTAATATCCTCCCGAGTGCTAGCTGGCGTACACTCAGACGTACGTTTAATGAGGTCGCGCCGGTTAAGTTTGTAGAGGTATTGTCATTGCGAGACAATACCAAGGTTGCGCGTGATGCAGTCAGGTGGAAGCACATGTCGTTGCTCCATAACCCCCTGCTGATAGTTCAGCAATAGCAAGGGATAGGTAGCGGATTCGCGTTCAGTTAAGGCTTTTCGGTTAACGCGAACCGAACTGTAGAGTTTGACCCACGCCACCAGTTCTGGTATGATAAAATAAAAGTTGTTCTGTACAGCTTTAGAATGTAGTGAGGGTGACTGAAGAGGTTGATTTCAAAGGTTAATACCATGTTTGTGCTAAATAAGATACTTATGAATTTCGTGTATTATGGTGCCATAAAGGCAATTTGGTAGATGTCTAAACCTAGTTACAAATGACTGTTTATTCTATGAGATTATCTACTGTAATGGCTGCCTATGTAAGAGTTACTATGAATGTACTATGCACTGTGTTTTGGGTGACCAGGGGAGGACAGTCGTTGTCATTTTTCCCGACTGCCAGAACCTTGGATAATATACTTCATGTTCATGTTGTTTTGTGTTTTGATGGTTAGAGAATGCAGTAACGACAATGGTAGCGGAGAACTATGGCATTCGCTATTCATATGAGGATATGCTATTAATGGCATATGATCGTCCAAACCTCTGCGGGGGTCGGGCGAAGCTTCCTCCGATGGAAGAAAACTACGTTTTCTTTCTTGGGGGGGGGGGGGGGGGGGTGGATGTCATGGCGCTGTTTCGCAGTGCATCTTTTGTACGAAAGCCAGCCGGCCCGAACTGGTGTGTCATGTGACCTCCGGAAGTCGGGGGACAAGGCGCAAAGTTAGTTAGTCAGATGCTAGCCGTGGACCGAGTAGGACGGATATTTTTCCTTTTGCGTGCAAGTTTGCTGTATGGTTCATTGTATGGACTATTATGTGAGTGCTTGCCATGTTTCGGTCCTGATTGGTAATTATGTGGTAATTCTAGAGCAGTGTAGTGTCTAGTGGGTATTATCTTCAGGCCGTAGATTATAAGTTGTCAATGATTTGGAGTGTATCATTGTCGCAGTTTTACCACTCAAGGTGAGCGATATTCATTGCAGTGTTTTCAGTATACTTCGCACTGTCATGTATGATGCTGCTGTTTAAGCTGCTAAGGCAAAGCTATAGTGGTATTTCATTATTGTATTTGTTGTGTTTATTGGCCGTGTGATGCCTTGTTGTAGTGTGCATATGATTAAAGGGAAGTTCCTGTAAAGGTGTTTATTTCTTATTGTCAGCCATTGTGTTGTGATCAGACAAGCCGTTATGTATGATTATAAATCCACATTGCAGTGGTGCAACACCGTGGATTGTTATCCACGATAAGTGTTTCTGACAATCAGATTGCTTCCTGCTGTATCACTCTGTATAAAGTTTCCTAACATATCACACCTGATAATTGACATGCTTTGGTGATTACATCTCTCATATCTGCTAAGTTAGCTTCTACTGCGCAAACCTCTGAATGGCAGCTGGTATCGTGTATTCGAGAAACTTATTTCTAAGCCTTAAATCTGCGCTGACACGTTGCGTGTACGTGCCATGTAGAACATTGTGTACATCTCTTGGGTTTACGTATTATAACGAGTGTCTGTCCCTGCAGAAAGTAACTTGGGTTCGTGTGATATTTTACCTTGAACGCATATATCCAACTGTTTCATCCCCTCTAATCTGCGTGTTGCCGGCGATAGTTATCACTTCACTATTTTGTTTCTAATATTATCAGAATCTTTTTGTTTTAACCTTGCAACAAAGCTGTCTAAATACTACTACAATTGATGCTCTGCTTCATGTCATCAGTATTATCGTCGGGCCGATCATTATCGCGCGCCTCTGTCTCACAGATCTGTCCACTTTCTGCCGCAAAGGGTAATGGGAAATTGTACTTCATTTTACTTAGTAATAAAGGAACTCGTGGCCAATGTGCATGTAAGGTCTCTAGCAATCAGGTCTTGAAAAGATATATTTATGTCAATTCTACAATGGAGCAATTCATATCAGTGATGGAAAACATTGGAAAAACTGATGACAGCCACAACAATAAAGAGAGTTGGAGACAGTAAACAAACAAATGTCAAGGTAATTCCATAGCAGATACTGCCATAAGGGAGTGAAGTGTTAGAGACTTGACTATACTATGTCCAGGTACAAAAGGTGAGGTGACCATATCCCTGCTACAAGAACTAAAACTATTTACGTTGTTCCATTGCACAACTGTTATTCATATCACTGTCTCTTATTTAGTTATGTATCACTTGTACTGCAGATTCGTTTGTCCAGACAGAGACATATATAAACAGACTGATGGACAGAAAAATAGCCGGGCATACAAAGAAGCAGAGAAATAAATAAATGGGCATATAGAAAAATAGATATCTTTATGTGCACAAACAGACAGACAGACTGAAAAAATAATGATGCAGATAGGCAGACACAGAAACAGACTAACACAGACATAAAAATGGATAAATAAACTGACAGAGAAATATATACATGTAGATAGGCATACTAAGAAACAGATCAATAAACAGACAGAAAGAGAAATTGGCAAGCAGTTAATTGGACAGATAATCAGTTATACATAAATTGATGGAAATACTAACAGAGAACAAGAGAGACAAATAAATAGGCCAATAGACTGACAGATAGACAAAAAGACAATTAAATATACAGACAGCTATTTTAACAAATACACATACAGATAGGCTGGTTTTTTATTATTTATTTATTTATTTTTGTGACTAGCGTTAGTTTAATGTAAAAAGAAATTACCTTTGACAAAGTCGTTGGTCTCTTTGTTAAATATATACACTAAATGACCGTTGCTTCCAAATGTTCTGCAGTAATTTTTTGCCTCAATGTAAGTCTTGTATTCCCGTTTTAGCACCATACAAGTGCCTGTCACGTTATGGAATGCCCATCCACTTCTACAGATCTCAACTGCTGTAAATATAAAGGGTTTACAAACAAATAAAATCTTACCAACAAAACAAAACAAAATAAATAAATAAAGTAAAAAGTATAGAAGGATCGTTAATATAAATGGATATATAAATAAATGTTGTGTATTGAAATATGGCTATAAAACACGGAGAACAACAAAAACAACAACTAAACAGCTAAAGACTTTCATAAATGGGTGCTTGTGTAGAATAGAAGGATTGAAATGGTATGACAAAGTTACCAATGTGGATCTGATGACAAACACCAGACAAGTGATAGTGGAACAAGAGTTGAGAAGAAGACATTGACGATGGAAGAAGACACACATTGAGGAAACCTGTTGATAGCATTAGAAGGTAGTCCTTGTTCTGGAACCCCCAGGGTAAGAGAGGTCAGAGGTCGGCCAAAAATAGATGGAGAAGACAACTGGAGACGGAACAGAAAATGATGAGGAAGACATGGGAAGAACTTGACCGGACGGCACGGGACGTCACATGTGTATGTTGAAGACCGGACGGCACGGGACTTCACATGTGTATGTTGAAGACCGGACGGCACGAGACTTCCCATGTGTATGCTGAAGACCGGACGGCACGATACTTCCCATGTGTATGTTGAAGACCGGACGGCACGAGACTTCCCATGTGTATGTTGAAGACCGGACGGCACGAGACTTCCCATGTGTATGTTGAAGACCGGACGGTACGGGATTTCCCATGTGTATGTTGAAGACCGGACGGTACGGGACTTCCCATGTGTATGTTGAAGAACGGACGGCACGGGACTTCCCATGTGTATGTTGAAGACCGGACGGCACGAGACTTCCCATGTGTATGTTGAAGACCGGACGGTACGAGACTTCCCATGTGTATGTTGAAGACCGGACGGCACGGGACTTCCAATGTGTATGTTGAAGACCGGACGGTACGAGACTTCCCATGTGTATGCTGAAGACCGGACGGCACGGGACTTCCCATGTGTATGTTGAAGACCGGACGGTACGGGACTTCCCATGTGTATGTTGAAGACCGGAAGGTATGGGACTTTCCATGTGTATTTTGAAGGCCTATGCATTTTTGGAGAGCTAAAGGGTATAGGTTGATAGATAAATAAAAGGAGTCAGGGTTGCCGACTAACCTTTTTTCGTCTAGGACAATCTCTAGGGTAGGCACCTGGAAAGTTCATTAAACGAACGGACCTTGATAATAAGTGTCTCCACGTGTATTGAAACTTCTTAAGAAGAACTTGAATACAAGTGAAGACAAGTTTAGGAGAGCTAATTTAAGAGAGCATGTAATCTTCAACATCATTATCTAAACGTTTCTGTTCGCCGAGGAGCATAGATCTTCAACAAATACATGCCAAGTTGTCCTGTCACGTGACATCCGTTCAATGTCTGTCAACGTCTTATTCATTACCTTTCATGTCTGTCTTCAGTTCTGGTCTCCGTGTTTGTTTGTTTGTTTGTTTGTCTATTTCTCATACCTAAGAGGTTCCACGACGGTGAATGTCTTGTAATGTTATCTACATGGTTTTCTAGTGTGTGTTCTATCCAATACCAGCATCTTCTCACATCTTCCTCCACTGGTTCTGGTTATTTCCATCAGTTCCACATTAGTGTTCTTGTCGCACCGTTTCAATACTTTTTTTTTACATGTAAACGTTCATTTATGACAGTCTGTACTATTCTGACTGTCGTGTTCTCCATGTTTCAGAGCCATACAATAGGACTTGATTGACTTAACATTTTTGTTCAATACTCTTATTTGTCTGTTAGACTCGTTTCTCCCCAAATATTTCTCAATGCCATGAAACGTGTTTTCATAACCGAATCTACATTTAATATCAAGGGAAACTGTAACAAGGGGCATCCTTGCGGGACTACAGTACTTATTTCAGAGTGCTCAGTAAACTGTCCTTCTTCGAGAATTCTACAGGATATGTCTTAACATGTTTTCTAAAGGGAGAACTCCATAATGCTTCAGCGTTTGCCAGAGCAATTCTCTATTCAAGTTGTCGAATATAATGTCAAGTTCCCACATTCGATGTAGAGAGTTCAGTTCCGACTGCAGCTTTTCCATTTCCTAGAAGCTTCGTAGCTTTCTTTATTTCTTCCTTATTTAGATTTTCGAAAACCACCTTTTTAACTTTATTAACAACCCATCAAGCATAGACAAGTTCATACGCTCAGATTCTCAGTTTAGTTCTACGGGACTACCTCTTTTACTTTATTTTTCATATACTCCTTCTCTCAGGTTAGTTCTCTTAGACTCGTTCTGTCAGACGTATTCCGTCATATTAGTTCTCACAGATTGACTCTAATATTGGTTCTCTCATATTGTCTCTAACATTAATTCTTTATTACTCGATCTTAAATATTACAGTCAGTCTGAGAGATTTAATATTACAGAGAGTCTGTGAGAACCAATATTACAGGAAGTCTAACAGAACTAATGTTACATGCAATCTAACAGAACTAATATTAGAGACAGTCTGTGAGAACTAATATTAGAGACAATATAGAGAAGTACTATTAGAGACAGCCTGTAAGAACTAATATTAAAGACAATATAGAAAATTAATATTAGAGACAGTCAGAGAGAACTAATATTAGAGACAGTCTGTGAGAAATAATATTAGAGACAATATAGAGAACTTATATTATGTACAGTCTGAGAAAACTAGTGTTAGAGACAGTCTGTGAGAACGAATTTTAGAGATATTCTGAGAGAACTAATATAAAAGCCATTCTGAGAGAACTAATGTTAAGGACAGTCTGAGAGAACTAATATTATGTAACCGCTTGGTATACACTACAATTAATACGTGTTAAAAACCACATAAAATGAGAAATAACAACGTTAAAAGCAGTTAAGACATTTGTGCACAAAATACAGTATCATGACAAGTTCACGGCTTCGAGAAAAGCTGTCCCAGAACAACAAAATAGTAAATGCATGTTTATTGAATGGAAAGTTTTGGGAGAAGTTGCTTATCTGGGTTTTTTCCGTTGCTAGAGTGAGAGTCGTGTGAAAAAAAGTCGAAAAGCTGAGGAAAGCGTGTGCAAATGTAGATGTTTGGAATCGTGTGCAAAATAAAGCATCGTGTGAAAATTGGCGGGAAAAAAATGTGGGCTTATTATAAAAGAAGGAGACGTGGGCGATTGAGAGGGCTTTTTGTACAAGATTTTGGGATTCGTTAGGCGAGAGGATTTTTACAGAACTTCGTCTTTGAGATTATCAAGACAAGTTGTTTTTAACTTGACAAGTTTTTCAAGTTAGACAAGTATTTTTAAGTAGACAAGCTTGTATTTTACTCTATTGGATATATTATTCCTGTGGATTTACATTTTCATATTTGGATACTCACTACTTTGTGTAAGAAAGACATAAGTATCTCACTATTGTGCCAATGACATTGCTGTTCAAATTACGTTAATAAACTATATTTTATTTTTTCTACATTGCTAAGTTTTCGTTGGGATATTACAGTTGGATACTTTGACAAAACCATTATACGAGATAGCTTTTCACTAAACATACAAAGGGTACGAACGAACTCTGGGAAGGAAGAATAAAATAAGGTCAATAATTTCCATCTCAGGCGGACAGGCCTGTAACGACTTGAACCAAGAAACGTACAAGAGTTAGCGCACTTCAAAATATTTACCTGCGGCTCAACCATTAACTGAACTGACCCGCTCAGCTGACGGACACACACACATTCTTTCATTGATGCAGTAAACACAGCCCGGTTACACGATACTATTTGATGCCGCGACCTGCGCACAAATAACTGCATTACCACTAATACTAATTGGCGCCGTGACCAGCCCTTTTCTTTAGTGAAAGCATACTATAAACATTTACGCCGTGACCAGCCCTTTTAGTTTGTGGAAACATACTCATTCTGGCGAGCGAACAGCCACCTTGTTTGTTTTAGTGATAGCAGACAGGCCTAATCACTATTAATCACTATCATGGATCCACAAGCGTTGCAACAGCGGCTTAACCAGCAACAACACTTGATTAATATCCAGCAACAGCACCAACAACAACACTTAATAAATATCCAGCACAAACCTAAATGGGAAAGAGACACTGTCCAAACACGAGCAGATTGGAGTAGTTTACATAGAAGACATCAACGGATAGCTGTAAGAAATTTTGTTAGTCAAATCAAGAAAGGAATGACACTACACATAACTAACATCAACAGTGGGAAGTGTCAGTTAACAACCGAGAATGGTTGGATAATGACTGTACAGCCGGTATTTCATATGACCAACTTTCTCCAACCACAACGCAAATATACAGAAGATCGAACAGACAACTTCGACATCCTACAGGAACAAATGAAAGACCCGGAAGTCGTTACACTAATAAAACAAATTAAAGAAACACCAGCAAAAGTCAAGGATTTTACTATCTTTCCTCATGACCAAGCACTCTATCATATTGACTCCAAACAAGATGGAAGATTACAGAAATATATTCCACATCATTTAATACCTGACATCCTCATCCAGTTCCACGATGAAAATGGACACCTGGGACGAGATAAAACGATAGACGTCATTAAGAAACGGTATTACTGGCAAACCATGTATAAAGATATAATTGATTACGTGGCCACTTGTAAGATCTGTAAAAGGAGAAATATGAAGGTGAACAAATCCCCATTACAAAAAATGCAACCTCCCAACTATCCCATGGAAACTGTCAGTTTAGACATCTCTGGTCCGTACCCCCTAACACTGTCAGGAAACAGGTACTTGTTGCACATTGTAGATCAGTACTCTGTTTGGCCGGAGAGTTTCCCTATGAAAGATGTGACTTCTACAACTGTCACCGATTTCTTTTTGCAAGAATTTCTACCTAGATATAGTTGTTCTAGAAGAGTCATCATTGACAATGGAAAACAGTTCGTTGGCAATCCTTTTAAATCAACATTACACAAATTAAACACCAAACACACCACAACTAGTTTCTATCGGTTCCAGAGTAACGGAAGAAACGAAAGAATGCATTCAACTCTTCATGATATTATATCCAATCACATCGAAGGCAACGATCAATATTGGGATCTATTTATTAACCAGGCCTTAGAGGCAATACGAGTAAACATTAACGACACCACTGGTTTCTCGCCATTTTACCTACTTTACGGTAAGGAGCCGGTATTCCCGATGGACAACCTTCTCCAACCACAACGCAGATATATGGGAGAGGACCCGATAGCTGTCATCCTACAACAAAAGCATGCAGCACATCAAATTGCGAACAAAAATGCAGAAAAAGCTTTTCGGAATAAACAGCGTACACACGATAAAAACACAAAAACTGGAACAGTTTCACATCGGAGATCTAGTATACTACAAAAAACACGTTCGACATTCTAAATTTGACGACAAATGGATCAATGGTTTCAAAATCTTAGAACAGACTACACCAAGAAATTTTATCCTGTGGCACGAAGAAAGACAGATCAGGACGAAAGCCCACATTTCACAAATCAAGAAAGATAATCATCGTCCTGTTTCCCAGCCTATCCTCATGAACACCAGACCGATTCGCAAAACCACCCTCCTTTGTCCCCCACATCATCCTCTACATCTGATGTGTCACATTGCGACGATGAACACTCAAACCACTCTCTTCACCCCCCGCACGATGCTAT
>JAMPIV010005528.1:0-132500 GCA_024509875.1 Oreohelix idahoensis
TGTTTGTTCGCATTATCTCTTCTCTTCTGCGCTGTCTGTGCCATATTCTTCATCGCCATTCCGTGTGCAATATATTTATACATCATTAGGTTCTCCATATGACTTTCCCCATAATACTTTTTTCTCGGTCTCAACAACGTGTCCATCGGTAGCACTGGTTCCCTGCCGAACAGCATATAAAATGGCGAGAACTTGGTACTATTGAGTTGGATCGCTTGCACTGCATGTGGAAGACATATATCCCAATCACCATCTCTGTCCTGCATATACTTCGATATGATGTTATGTATCGTAGCATGGAGGCGTTGATTTTTGCCATTGCTTTGTGGGCGATACGGAGTGGTCCTAATGTGTTTTATGTCCATCTCCCTGAGAAGGTTTTGGAACTCGTTCCCCGTAAATACTGTGCCATTGTCTGTGGCGATAGTGTACAGGCACCCATGTCTAGGTATAAACTGTCTCATCATTATGTCCACTATGTTCTTCCTTGTGTCCTCTTTCACAGCAAAGCACTCCGGCCACTTTGACAGCATATCCACTATGTGGATGATATATTTATTCCCTGTTCGGGCCGTGGGATATGGTTCTGGAACGTCTATGCTGATCTTCTCCATAGTACATTGGGGAATATCCATTTCCTGCACGAGACATTTTATCTCTCTCATATTCCTTGTCTCGCATATGAGGCACTTTTGCACATTTGTCACTACATGCTTGTTAATTTCGTTTCAAAAGTATCTTGACCTAATTATCTGGAGTGTTTTTTCCCTGCCGACATGACCGTTGTTATCGTGACTCCCTTCCAACTCTGTCTTAAGCAAATGGCTTGGAATGTATTTCTTAGGTACACCATCTCCTTTAGGCTCTACGAACTCTATTACCCCATCTTGCTCGTTGATAATAAAACGCTTCGCATCTTTGCCTCCTTCTTCGATTTTCCGTCTAGGGGCAAATAATGCAGGATCTTTTGCTTGTTCCCTGCGTAGCTCAAACTGTTCGGCTTCTTGTCGTCCCTTGTAGCCTCCCTCGAAATCTGACCGTGTCTGTTGTGTGTTCTGGTTGGAGTTGCTGATATTTATCTGTCGGAAGTTATCATTAATCTCTGTAAATACATCCTGATCTGATTTTTTTTCCCTTCATCCTTATACAGTATTCTGGATAGTAGTTTGCACACGAGCTCTCTTTTCCTTTGATGTATTCTATGTTGATGTCATAGTCTTGAAGATTAAACGCCCATGTTTGTAACTTGCATGGTTGCTCCGATGTCTTGGTGAGCCATGTGCACAATGGCTGATGGTCTGTTCTCACTGTAACCGGCGTTCCTCTCAAATAGAAATCTAACTTCTGTATTGCGAAATAGGTCGCAAACGCCTCCCTCTCAATGTCTGCCCACTTCATCTGGGACTTATTAAACTTGTGTGAGAGAAAAACTATAGGTCTCTCGTTCCCGACGTTTGGTAAAATATGCTTCTCTCCTTTGGATGCTGGTTTGCACCAGACATGCTCCTAAGGCTGTCCCTGTCTGGATCCGGATGTGCCAGAAATGGAAGTTCCGTTAGGGCTGCTTTTAGGAATCGAAAGCCTTTTGACATTCATCTGTCCATTTGAATCGAGCGTATTTGCGCACCAAGTTAATCAGAGGTTCTACGGCGCGGCTAAAGTAAACAACGATCTGTCTGAAGTATCCGCACGTGCCCAAAGAACCCCTCACTTGGCATATCTCTTATAGCCCTGACCTTATCTTCGTCTGGTCGCACTCCTTGATTGTTTACTATGAAGCCTATGTATTTGGTTTCTCTTTGAAGGAAGCTACATTTCGTCAATTTCAGTTTAACTTTGTGCTGTCTCAGCCTATTGAATACCTTCAATGCGTGTTCCAAATGATCCGGTACCAATCCTGCCGTATGCACAAAAAGTCATCAATGTAGGCTATGGCAAACTTTTGCATTCCATTTAGGACTTCGTCCATTAATACCCATATAAGTGACAGGACTGCCTTTCAGCTCAAATGGCATGACATTCCAGGCGAACGTTTCTACATGTGTGCAAAATGTGCTTTTCTTCTTGGCCTCGTCCGTCAGTGGTATGCACAAGAATCCAGATCTGGCATCTAACGTGGTAAACCATTCTGACTTTCCTAACAGCGCTAGGATGTCGTCTATCCTGGGAATGGGGTGCGTTTTGGTCTTAGTTATATTGTTCAGGACCCTATAGTCACAGCAAAACCTGTGACTATCACAATAGGAGACGCCCATTCTGAACAGGACCTCTGTTTGACCCCGGCGGCTAACATTTCCTCTATAGATTTCCCCACTATCTGTTTAGTTTTCAGTGGAGTCCTGTAAGGTTTCTTACTGACGACCTTCCCTGGCTCAGTGTCGAAATCCATCTTTACGGTCTGTGTTCTGCCCAGCTCCATGTCACTAAGGGCGAACACATCATGATTCTCCACTATGAACTTCCGAAGGGTTTTGTCATGATGGGGGTGTGCCTTTATTTGTTTGTTAATCTCCCGAATCCTTTCTTGGAAGTTATGTTGACCGTTTCCCTCTGCCTATGAACAACCATTTCGTCTTCGTATGTTGTTGCTTCCTACTTGTTTCCTTTGGCTTGATGTAACTGCATGTGTTGTATATACCGCATTCGTCGTATACCATCCTGTCTGTTTACCCCAGTGATGAGTGTCTGCCTCCGCATCGGTACGTCGTGTACGAACTTGTCTCCCTTGCGTTTTTGTATTACGTATGGGCTCTCGTGGCTGGTGTATGTTCTGACCTGTTTTCTGTATACGTTCTTGTTCTACCCATTGTTTTCGGCCTTCCTGCCTCTGTCGTGTCTTGTGCTGTCTCCTCCAGTCATTGGTAACCCTTCTGTCTCGTAGCTCATGTTCCATTTGATCTTCGTGATGTCCTACTACTTGTACTCTACCCACTACGAAACCTCGTGAAATCTTAATAGTCCTGCCGGTGGTGTTCATCGCCATCATAGAAAACTGTTCCTTTTTTCCTATTTGAACTATCCCGTCGACCACGTATAATCCAGGCTCATCTAGTATGTCTCCATCCTCGAATTCTACTGTCATTACCGTTTGTCCTGGCTTGAAATACGAGGACCGTTTTATCTTTCCTTGTACGATGCCCACTTCGTTTGGTGGTAGTGTGACCGTTGCCTTATTTCTCACTATAGATGCTATGTGTACATCGTCCTGTAAGTTGATGTGTTTGTCGTGGATTTTCAGTTGGTGGGTGTCAAATTATAGCCTGACGTTGTTCCTGGGAAGAAAATCCCGTCTTAGGATTAAATTTCGTGTCATGCCTTTTACTATTGTGAACGTATGTTCCACAATAGTGGCTCCAATCCCCACTCGCACTGTCGCTGTTCCCATTACCTTGAGATGTTCTCCTGATACCGATGCCAGTGTGGCGTACGAATTGTTGTATTTCGCTACGTCCCGTATTTGCCTGTAGACTCCGAACCTCAACAGACTCACAGTCGCACCTAAGTCTACTAGTGCTCTATATTTGTTAAAATGTAGTTCGATGACACATGAGCATGGGTCCGCCGTGTGAGCCTATTCAATTGCACTTGCCTCTTGATCTTTGTCCTTCTTTCGTCGAATGCTCCTTGCTTTATGTGGTTATTCTATTTCTCTAGTGGGTCTCCCTCTCTTGTTATTTACTTCATTCCCTTTTCTATTCTTTTCGGAATGGTTGTAATACTGTTGTCCATTTTGTTCTCTGTGCACACTTCTCCGCCTAAGACCATGTGATTGTCTTCCACTAGATATATCGCCATGCATGTCTGTATTTATCCGCAGTTGTGCCCAGCATCGATATACTGTTTGTTTCTTCCCTTATCGTTGTCTCTTCTCCAACTCCTGTATCGTAACTGTCTTTGGTGATGACGTTTCCCTGGTATCCTTCCTCCTGTACCACTGTTTCTTTATTTTCAGTTTGGAGGTATTCCTCTAAAGCCCGAAGTGCTGATTTTGAATCAGTGAAGATTATGATATCTGATGGCATATGGACTTCTTGTTTGAATTGGCTGTCTATTGCTGTGAGTGTGGTGATTATTGCTGTAATCTCTGCTTGGTAGTTGGTACATACTTCTCCACACGGTTCGTATATTTCTAGTGTGCTGCTACTTCGGTATTTCACGTACACTCCAAGTCCAGCATTTGTGGTGGACCTGAATGCTGAGCCATCTGTGTATGCATGTATTGCAGTGTTAGGGTAGCTGTCTATAGTCTAAAGCAGCTGTTTTAAGTATTGTTGGGTTCGTGTCCCTTGTCAGTGTCTATCCATGAGTGTGGTTTTTATTACTGGAAGTTTTTACTCCTTTCCGTGATAAATGACTGGGTACTGTTCGATTTTTTCTTGTGTCTGTGGGAGGTGATGTTGTTCTGTGGGAGATGGTGTTGTTCTGTGGGAGGTGGTGTTGTTCTGCTTTAGTTGGTGCTACCTGCAGTGGTGATTTTTGTTTTAGTTTACCAATGGGCTTCCAGTTCTCAACCAGTTGTCTGTTTGGTTGGTCTTTTCTCATTCTTCTACAGAGCTCTGTAGCTTCCAGAACAGCACGTTTACGTCGTAGGTCCATTGGTTCTATATTTGCATCAATTTCACAGGCAGCTGTTGGTGTGGTTCTCATTCCTCCGCATATGCACCTTAGAGCTTGGTTTTGGACTTTGTCCAACTCTGCTTGTGTGGTTTTGCTCATTGCCGACTGCAGCGAAAGGTTGTTATCCATGACTGATCGAATCCCAGTGTAAAACGTGGGCGAGAAATCTGAACTGAGGAAGTGAAAGATGTCCTAAATTGCGAATTCAGCTATCCAGACGTACACTTTGCTAGTTTATTTCTGGTTAGACGCCAAACACATAAGATGTAGACTCAGACTTCTGTTTTTTTTTTTTTTTTTTTTTTTTTTTTTTTTTTTTTTTTTTTTTTTTTTTTGTACGCCCGCTAATGAAGTGGGATGTTATAGATATTTATAAGGGACTTAGTGTACTGACTGAGATCAGCTGTGAAGGTATATATATATCTAATAAGAGTAGTATATTATATATATAACCTTACTTGCTGCCACATATCTATATATCTCAGTCAGAATTATTCTGGAATAGTGTGGTGACTACGTTTTGTGTCTAGGGTATGTGTATGGTGAAGTGTAAGTCACAACAACAGACAGATAAACAATTTAATTTAATCCACTACTCTTAACAACACTGTGACACTCACATACATATAACACTCTATGAGAATAGCTTAAAGAAGTCACTCGTAACGGTTCAAATAACAATATGTATTCATTACTGGCATGAAGGAATATGTGTCCTGATTCAACTACAAGGGAACCAGGAATCACAATCAATTTAAATTACAAGTTATGTACAGAATGTATTTAATATGAATATTGTAGTGACATATATTAGTACAAATGTTCTATGTGTGTCAGTTGTGTAGTAGTAAAATGAGGTAATACTGGTTTTGTTTTGTTCAAGCTCTGTTGGTATTGGTCATCATGACTTCAATAGTTTGTCTTTAGGGACTATTATTGGAGATGTTCACAGTTCCTGATTTTAAGACAAGTAAATTCCCCTCTGAATAGTATTTTTATAAAGTTATTTCAAGATGAGGGGACATAATGTTGAGCTCAGCTGGCCAATTCGCTTATCTGGCGTGATGGCGGCAGGAAAGGACTCCTCTGCTCGAATTCTCCTCTGGGCTCAGGAGACACCTCACTGATAGCTAAAAAGACCAAGGAGTATGCTGTCCGACTCTGGATTCAGCAAATCTCTGATCAGATGCTGCTCACTACCATCAAGACCACTGTCCCACAATTTCATGGAAATAAACACAGATACGTTGATTAGCAATGAATTCTGGCACAAACTGGCACAAATTCCGTTCTGCCTATGTTCCAGGCTTTTATTTTAGCAAAAATGTGAGCTAGCTTCAACGTACTGTCGCTTTATCAAGCTTATTTGAATTAGTGGTCTCGAACTAACGCTCCCAAGTGTGTATATCAGCGAGACTGGCCAATGAGCCACGTTTCGACAAGTGTTTGAAAAAATGTTATCTTTTCCCGTCTCCCCCAACAACCAAGATAGTATTTATAGCCCGACCAATCGTGGTTAGGCTTTCATTTGTTGCGCTCCAATCAATTTGGAGTTTACATGGTAGGCTATTTATGTAACGTAAGGTTTTTTCAAACACGTTATAAAAAAAATTTTATGAGCAGAAATGATTTTATGCTGTCAGGCACCCCCAATATTTTATTTTGGGTATAATTTATTAATTCCTGGACTATTTGCGTAACGTTTTACATATTATTTGTCAGCAAACCCTAAGGAACCCAAAAATACTAATTTAAAGGAGCTACGTGGCTGCGTTCAAAATATGCAATTTCTTCTATCTCCTGTTTAGAAGATGTGCTGTCTGGGTACTGTTATGTGTTCAAACGTAAACCCATATAATGTTGTCTTTTCTAATAAGAGTCTGTTATGATTTATAAACCTAACTCTGGGAAAGGGTAGTGTATTTTATCACTGTCCGTCTGAAAAAAAAATTAGTGCATGTAGACTTACACGCGTGATGGTGGTAATTGTGTATCGCGCGAAGCGGGTTTAGTGTTCGGCTTTCTGCCTCTCCCTTCTCTTTTTATCCCTTTAGTCCATCTGTTCGTTCGTTTTGGTAACGCAGTATAATTAATGTTAGGGTTAATTTAGGTCATTACGCAGTACGTCTCAATGTTTTTTCCAAGAATTACAGCACACGTTTCATTGAAGAAGGCGGGTAATAATACAGTAAGCTTTACTATCAACGTGAAAGCGTTACAATTTGCAGACGAAGCAGAAAACAAGGGGGATTTCGAGTACATTCTTTGTGACAGCACTGTCATTTTCCCATTGCTCTTCTCTTTATTAATTTTATTTGTTAGGCTTTATATTTACCTAATAATTTATATATGTGGATTAGAATATTTCATGACACTTCCCCTCTTAAAACAGACATTATATGTCAGTCCTTTATTCTATATACACATAGAGAAATTTATTATTATTTCTGGGGTTTACGGTGATTCTCATCACACGGATGGCGGCTTAAAAAATCCGCTCCCAGATTTGTTTTTCCAGATATATATTCAATGCTAAAATTATATGGAGCCAGAAGCAAAGACCATCGGAGTAACCTAGAGTTCTCATGCTTAGCCTGTGCTAAAAACGATAAAGGTTTGTGGTCAGTTTGCAACTTAAATGCCTTCCCATATAGATAAATATTGAATTTCTTTATTGCCCATATTACTGCAAGACATTCTTTTTCGCTAGTTGAGTAGTTGATTTCAGCTTTATTCAACTTTCTGCTAGCATATGCCACTGGGCTTAATTCCCCATCCAATGCATCTGATTTCTGTAGTAAAGTTGCACCTAGCCCAATATTACTTGCATCCGTCCTTACTATGAATTCTTGACTTAAGTCAGGTAATTTCAAAATGGGTTTACTTGTGAGCTTTTCCTTCAATTCTTGGTAAGTCATTTCACATTGTGGTGTCCATGTAATGCGATCTGGAAGTCCTTTACGTGTCAATTCCGTTAAAGGTGCACATATGGAATTAAAGTTTTTGATATACTTCTGGTAGAAACCACATAATGAGACAAAGGATCTCACGTCCTTCTTGGTTTGTGGTCTCGGGGCTTTCTGTAGTTTCTCTAAATTCTTTGGGTCAGGGGTCATGTTTCCCTGATAAACTGTGTGTCCCAAAAATTCCAATTCTTTACATCCAACGCAACATTTGGTTGGTCGGGCTGTTAAATTTGCCTCCCTAAGTCGATCAAACAGCATGTTCAGAGAGTCAATGTGTTCCTCAAATGTTTCTGTTGCTATAAGGATATCATCCATAAAATTTGTTATACAGGGATTATTCAGAGGATCCAATAATTTTCTCATCATTCTAGAGAAGACACTAGGCGCATTCTTCAATCCAAATGGCAATCTATTAAACTCATAGTGTCCTTCTGAGGTACTAAAAGCTAGGTATGGTCTAACCTCAGGCTTTACTGGAATCTGATAGTATCCTTTACTCAGATCCACTTTTGAGAAATATTTAGCTTTATTTAGTCTGGCAAACAGCTGATTTGTATCCGGCAATGGATCCACCTGTCCTTCTGTAATAGCATTCAGTCTCCTGTAATCTATACAGAGTCTATGTTCTCCAGAGGGCTTCCTTAAGAGTACAACACCGGAACTATACGAAGACTCACTGTGCGAAATAATTCCTTCCTTCAATAGATAGTCTATCTCTTCCTTCAAAGCTTTTTCCTTAGCAAACGGAATCGAATATGGTTTCATACAGACAGGTGTGGAGTCTATGAGTTTCATATCATATTCCAATAGGTTTGTATGCCCTGGTCGGTCTGTTAACACCTCTGCATGATTATTTAGAACCTGTTGCACTCTCTCTTTCTGAGTTTTCGTTAAATGTGTACTGATTTTCACCTGTGCTGCTGTCTCACAGGGGTGTAATGGATATTCAAACTGATGAAAGTGGTTCCTTTTTCATCTCCATGGCGATGGACAAGGTCAACAAGTGTGTCTCTTCCTGATGTTCTCTTTCCAAATATTTCTTCAGGAGATTCACATGATAGATTTTTTCTTTCCCCTTCTTATCTATCTTATAATTTGTTCTAGACACCTTCTCTAGAACTGTATATGGACCCTGCCATCCAATTTGTAACTTATTCTGACTCCCGGGCAAAAGAAGCAGTACCTTCTCTCCCACAGCCAAATTTCTGTCTTTCGCCTTCCTGTTATAATAGGCAGCATGTTTCTTCCTGGCTTGTTTCAAATTTTCATTGGCAAGTTTCCAGCCAGTTTTTAACCGAGTGGTCAGCTCATTCACATATTGGTATGAAGATGTAATGTTTTCCTCTGCCTTTTCATCAGTCCACGTTCTTAACAAAGCTACATATGGACCTTTAATTGTGTGGACCTATTTGTCCATGCACCGGTATGGTCTCTTCCACTTGAAGCTTTATAGTGATGATTTTTCCTCCCAGAATTATCATTCACAAAACGACCGCTACCAATTTTTCTTTTGGGGCTTTCTCCCCACTTAAAATTCTTGATGAGAGATTTCCTCTCTACATCTTCTTCCTCCAGTTTGTTTAAGTCCGATTGAGGGATTGTCGGCTTATCCTGGGGTAAGACATCTTTTTGCACTCTCCGCATAGTGGCCATTGTAAAACAGTTAAGTGAAGCTTGTCCGTGAAAAGGGGCTTCCCATTCCATTTGGTCCACTTTATCAAATCTATTTCTCTTTTTATTATCAGGCCTAATTTTGCCCCGTGGCGTGTCCAGGTCCTGATCCATGTTCCCACTTGTGGGTGTTCCCTCATGTGCTATGCTACACCTTTCTACAAAATTTTCAATGTCCCATCTTGCTTTGGGCCAATAATAATTGTGAGCCACCTTTTGAATGATGGTACCTATCTTCTCATGGTCCCCATCTGGTTTCACATGTAGGCTCCTTATTAATTCTGTCCTGTATCTTTTTGGAAGAACCAGCTGTCCGTGACCATTGGATCTAGCTCCAGTCTTCCTATACATCAACTTGTTTTTCATGTAGAAATCTCCCTTGCCTGGAGTTGTATGACAAGTTGACAATTTTCTGAAACAAGGCTTGAGTGTTTTATCCCCAGCCTGTGCCTTCCTCATCTCTTCTGGAGTGGTATCTAACATAATATCCTCCTCCTGCCTTGAGGTCGACCTGACCTGAAGGGTTGCCATATACACAGGTTTCCTTCTGCAACGGTCAGTGTCATGATTGTCCATCTGACAATTCTTACACCACCTTTTTCCTTGGTTGAAAGATTTTCTTTCATCATATTTCCTTTCATCGAATTGTGGGAATTTATTTTTATTTTCATACCGTGGCCTATCAAATTGGTGCTTACCTTTATTTTGATCCTTAGGATCAAATTTATTAAAGTTCTGTGGTGCCCTAAAGTTGTCCACCTGTTTCTTTTTATTACCTGTTACCTCTGCTTGAGCTGCTTGATACCTTTCAGCAACATTTAGCAACTCACCCAGCCTCTCTGCACCTTGTTCCATGAGAAACTTTCTCAGGTCTGGAGCCATGGACTCTCTTAGTTGCTCTATAAGGACCATTTCCTTAAGATCTTGGGTTTTCCCCAGAGAAGTCCATTTCTCCAAGTATGTCTCTATTCGTGCAGAGAACTGGTGATAGGTTTCACCTGACAGTAGTTTAGCATTCCTAAATTTTTTCCTGTAAAAACTCTGCATTCTTTTCATACCTTAACAAAAGAGCCTGCTTTAGCATGTCATAATTTTCCTGATCACCTCTGCTCATTTTTGCAAAAACTTCATAAGCTGCCCCACGAAGTCCCTGAGATAACTTTAAGCTCCACCTTTCTCTCTCCAACCCATACGTGGTAGCTAATAGTTCGTACCTATTTATATAGCTCTCAATATCATCGTCTTTCTCAACAAAATGATCTAAATGAAAATTCATAGCTGAGATTGAGGCTCCTTGAGTAACCGTAGCATCAGAGGCAAAGGGACTGGCACCATTTTCAGGAGCATGGCCTTGAAACTCAAACTCCCTTAGTCGTAATTCATGTTCCCTTTGTAATCTTTTCTCCTCCTTTTCTGCTTCCCTCTCTGCAGTCAATCTTCTTTCTTCTGCAGCTTGTCTTCTTTCCTCGGCTTCCCTTTCTGCAGCTAATTTCTTAGCCTCAGCCTCAATCTGCAACCTCTTAGTCTCAGCCTCAGCTTCAAATTGTAACTTCTTAATTTCCCTTTCAGCCTCTAACCTTCTTTCGGCTTCAAACCTTCTTTCTTCGCGTTCAATAAATTTGTCACATTCCGTAGTAACATAGGCAACCATAACTTGCCCATCTAATCCTAACTCTTTTGCAGTCTGAACCGCAGCAGATCGAAATTTGGCCAGGTCCGCCATTGTCTATCAGGTAACTTAATACAATGTCTAACCAACAATTCAATCTCTAATGGACAAAACAGGCACCGTGAGCTCAACCTTATTTAATTCCACCCAAGGATACCTTTTAATTCTTATATTCCCTGAAGTGAATTACCCCCAATATTTTTAATAGTTAAAGATTCAAAATCCCGGACGAGCCCCCAATATATGTGGTGAAGTGGGATGTTATAGATATTTATAAGGGACTTAGTGTACTGACTGAGATCAGCTGTGAAGGTATATATATATCTAATAAGAGTAGTATATTATATATATAACCTTACTTGCTGCCACATATCTATATATCTCAGTCAGAATTATTCTGGAATAGTGTGGTGACTACGTTTTGTGTCTAGGGTATGTGTATGGTGAAGTGTAAGTCACAACAACAGACAGATAAACAATTTAATTTAATCCACTACTCTTAACAACACTGTGACACTCACATACATATAACACTCTATGAGAATAGCTTAAAGAAGTCACTCGTAACGGTTCAAATAACAATATGTATTCATTACTGGCATGAAGGAATATGTGTCCTGATTCAACTACAAGGGAACCAGGAATCACAATCAATTTAAATTACAAGTTATGTACAGAATGTATTTAATATGAATATTGTAGTGACATATATTAGTACAAATGTTCTATGTGTGTCAGTTGTGTAGTAGTAAAATGAGGTAATACTGGTTTTGTTTTGTTCAAGCTCTGTTGGTATTGGTCATCATGACTTCAATAGTTTGTCTTTAGGGACTATTATTGGAGATGTTCACAGTTCCTGATTTTAAGATAAGTAAATTCCCCTCTGAATAGTATTTTTATAAAGTTATTTCAAGATGAGGGGGCATAATGTTGAGCTCAGCTGGCCAATTCGCTTATCTGGCGTGATGGCGGCAGGAAAGGACTCCTCTGCTCGAATTCTCCTCTGGGCTCAGGAGACACCTCACTGATAGCTAAAAAGACCAAGGAGTATGCTGTCCGACTCTGGATTCAGCAAATCTCTGATCAGATGCTGCTCACTACCATCAAGACCACTGTCCCACAATTTCATGGAAATAAACACAGATACGTTGATTAGCAATGAATTCTGGCACAAACTGGCACAAATTCCGTTCTGCCTATGTTCCAGGCTTTTATTTTAGCAAAAATGTGAGCTAGCTTCAACGTACTGTCGCTTTATCAAGCTTATTTGAATTAGTGGTCTCGAACTAACGCTCCCAAGTGTGTATATCAGCGAGACTGGCCAATGAGCCACGTTTCGACAAGTGTTTGAAAAAATGTTATCTTTTCCCGTCTCCCCCAACAACCAAGATAGTATTTATAGCCCGACCAATCGTGGTTAGGCTTTCATTTGTTGCGCTCCAATCAATTTGGAGTTTACATGGTAGGCTATTTATGTAACGTAAGGTTTTTTCAAACACGTTATAAAAAAAATTTTATGAGCAGAAATGATTTTATGCTGTCAGGCACCCCCAATATTTTATTTTGGGTATAATTTATTAATTCCTGGACTATTTGCGTAACGTTTTACATATTATTTGTCAGCAAACCCTAAGGAACCCAAAAATACTAATTTAAAGGAGCTACGTGGCTGCGTTCAAAATATGCAATTTCTTCTATCTCCTGTTTAGAAGATGTGCTGTCTGGGTACTGTTATGTGTTCAAACGTAAACCCATATAATGTTGTCTTTTCTAATAAGAGTCTGTTATGATTTATAAACCTAACTCTGGGAAAGGGTAGTGTATTTTATCACTGTCCGTCTGAAAAAAAAATTAGTGCATGTAGACTTACACGCGTGATGGTGGTAATTGTGTATCGCGCGAAGCGGGTTTAGTGTTCGGCTTTCTGCCTCTCCCTTCTCTTTTTATCCCTTTAGTCCATCTGTTCGTTCGTTTTGGTAACGCAGTATAATTAATGTTAGGGTTAATTTAGGTCATTACGCAGTACGTCTCAATGTTTTTCCAAGAATTACAGCACACGTTTCATTGAAGAAGGCGGGTAATAATACAGTAAGCTTTACTATCAACGTGAAAGCGTTACAATTTGCAGACGAAGCAGAAAACAAGGGGGATTTCGAGTACATTCTTTGTGACAGCACTGTCATTTTCCCATTGCTCTTCTCTTTATTAATTTTATTTGTTAGGCTTTATATTTACCTAATAATTTATATATGTGGATTAGAATATTTCATGACAGTCGGCTCAGGAGCCGCCAGTCCCTGGTCGACGACACTCCTTCAAATGTCCTCGCCAGGTCTCGACTTCTGTTGAACACACTGAAGACACTCAAAGTTTCACCTCTAATATCAATGGTTGACTTTCTTTTTATAATACTACTCACTACTGATGTCTATGAATTTAATTATCTTGTAATTATATATGACATGAGACGCACATGAGAAGTGTTAAATATATTGCGCATGAGAGTGTGTGCACATGTAAGTCTGCAATGATGATCTAACAAGCTAGATCAAGGTGAACTATGAGCTATCAATTACCTCCTATTATCTTAGAGAAAAATAATTTGATTTAATTAATCATTTATGAGAAGGATTAATTGAAAACTGTTTTCCGCACATTTATCTATGATGCTAAGAGCAAAAGTAAATCTTAACTTAAAGACTAAGGAGAATTGTTAATAGTTTTTTTTTAAAGATTTACTAAACTCCTGTTCCCTTTGCAAACTCCTTAAGAACACTATAAACTTCACAGATATGAATTAATTATCCACACAGAAATGAACACATTTATTCATGCTAAGCTCTTGGGAAACGTTTTCTACACCACGATATTGGACACTTCGTACTGATCTCTGGCGAACTTCGAGATACATTATATTTCTGGTTACCAATGTCTTCCGATACTGGATGTGTGACGGAAAACTCCACCTACAAACCAATCGCTAGGCCTCCATATTGTGGCTTTTGCATTTACACCTTTTCGTGCCCTGTCAGCGAATGTCACTGGCTAAAACTGGGTGGGCTTTTCGCAATCCGCGTTACCTGTCAGTTTGCAGGACAAACAGGTGTTAATGACTGGCCAGCTACTGCAAAAGTCTACGCCTCTTCTGTCACAAATCTCTCTGCCTTTTGTCGCTTTGCGTGTCATGCGTTCTATGGTGCGGCCCATAGTTCCTTATCTTGCTCTGTACTAGATATCTAAGAGGTTTAAACCCCTATCATCGGCTACCATCTTGCAACACACATTCCTGATCAAGTCACTAGTCTTCGGCCTCACCGGGAGTCATTGTTTCCAATGTGGTATGACTACGGGTTTATTTAAACAAGGGATTATGTATCAGAAGTATTCGTTCTCTTACCATGTTGGTTTCCCAAGATTATGATGAAGCCAGGTGTGTTTCGCAAGATAACTCAAGGTTGGGGGACTAAATCAAAGGCGTATAAAGTTATACTTCAGATACAAGTTGTGATTAATGTCACATAATTGTTTGGGTCTCTCTCTTGTCCACTACTGTGACGGTATTGCCTTCCCTGCTTTGCAGTAGTGGTCCCACAGTGGCCAAAACTCAAGAGTATCTAATATGGGCCTTCAAAGGTGTCTACCTTCGCACAAGATTACTCTTGGCAGAGATGTAGCTAGAAGGGTAATGACACTTCTATCACAAGGTAGTATCCACAAGATATTCAGATCGGCGAAAATAATGCTGATTTGGCTAAGCACGTTAATTCTAGAATCTGATGACAACTTTTGTGAAGAATTAAGCAATGATTAATTTAAGTTCTTCAAGCCCCCACCTCTGATTTACTCAGTGGAATTCTTATTATTCTGGTATAGCTCTGTTTAGAGTGTGTGTAGTAAACTGACTGAGACAAACATGCAGTACATTTAAAATGATTAATTCGAAGTTAAATTTGTAAAATTACAAATAACTAAATTCAATAATCACTTAAGTTTTAACAGTTTGAAAATAATTTGAATAGTTATGGATAAAGAAAAAGTTATCATTACGGTCCTGATGGGATGTAAATTTTTACAAGACGTTCAAGTGGCAGGATATATATTGAACTTAGCTGCCAATGACGGTTCTGCTCCTTCTGATGGGTTGGTTCTTTTTACACTGCTCACGCTGGTCATGTTTGTCGGGTGTAGCTCGTTTCCCAGAAATATTAGGGAGAGTCTATGAAAGTTGGTCCCTCGTCTTAAAGCGTAGGCACTTGTCCCTTCTTATTCCAGAGATAGTAATTTCTGCTGGTACCACCAATAACTATGATAAAGAATAGAAACGAAACGCTCTCCTGAGTATTGCGTTTTCTGACTGTCACAGTAGAGATATTCGCCGTAATATATTTAGTTGGTTACGCTGTGGAGTGGCAACAGCGTAGAATAGAAAACCCGTTTGGCGAGTCGGGCCAGAACGGAAGAGGATGTATTTTTTTGGCACGATTCAGTCTAGGATATGTCAACGGTCCTGTACGGACGCTTGTTCCCTTTGTCAGCGATTTTGCTGGGATTACATGAATGCCATTCTTGTTCATTGCTTGCCGATTGTTTCAGGTGTTCAGGATTATTGTTAGATTACTAGAAGGGTGATGTGATTTCTGGTGGTTCTTTCCTGGATATTATTTACTGTAGAATCTTGCAATTTTTACAGCTGATAGAATGGTCTGGCGCTCTCTCTTCCAAACCTCTACACCTCACGGTAGAAGGGGAACGACTAAGTAAGTAAGTAAGAATCTTGCAATTATGTATTGCCTTGTTTCAGTATTGGACGTCACCTGTGAGCGATAGTTATTCTGTAGTCGCTGGTTAGATTATATCGGTGACTGTTTTGCTATTATGTTGAGCTGGTGATTTTGGCAAGTAGTTTGGCATTTTCATTACATTGTGTATTGCATTTCATGTGTATTGTTAGCCGTGTGTGGTTCATATGTGTGCACCGTACTTATTAAAGGGTTATTACCTGATTTAGGTATTATTGGATTATTCATGTCAGCTACTGTGTACTTGGTCATACCTTTGAGACAGCGAGCGAAGTGTATAGTGTGAGTGTGCCTTAAATAAATCCATAGTACAGTAGAAGGGTTTGTTCACACCGCTCAAGTAGCCCGGTGTGCTCTGTGTGTGTGCTGTGTACCATTAGATACATAGAACCTATTCTGACATCTGGGGTAACTCGTCGTGTTTAGGCGTGGAGCCTGTATGATTTAATAGTTTAATTCCCAGCTAGCTGGCAGTATCGTTTCATTTTATTTGATAGTACAGCCGTAGAGCCTGCATTGGTGTTGATCAGGCCATTATGGTGCACACAGTATTCTAGAAGGTGGTAGGCCACTGGGTTGGCGCTTTCTTATTTTCTCGTCAACTCACGGGTGTGAGTTGTTTTCGTCCGTCCAGTGGAAGGTTAGTGTGTGTGTCGGTCTGTTAGTGTCTTGTTTACGGTCGTGTGACCTGACCTCGTTTACGGGCTCTGACCTATTTTCAGCGTCCAGCAATGGCTACGTGTCAGTTGATTTTTGCAGTCTATTGTCGATGAAATATTGTACTGTTCAGTTCCAAGTTCTTTGTTATGGTATCTTGGCAGGTCTAAGTACGACTGTCAAAGTATTAGACTAGTGGTACAGAGGGCGTCAGACGGGTCAGTTTGGCACATCTCTGAGTCATTTTGGTGGTTGACTACAGTGATCCAGGTGGAGAGCGGAGCTTGGGGTGTTGGTACCATTTAGTTAGGAGCCCAGACGGCATGTGGAGATGTCAGATGGGAAATAGCTTGGTCAACCTTGGTATAGGGTGGTAAGAGATGGTGGTTAGGTGTTTGTAGTTGTTAGGAGGTTGATAGATTGGTAGGTACCTCAAGCCATCGAGTTGAGCTTCTGGTCCTGTCCCTGCTACTCAGACGTGCCCAACCAAGGGTGAAGGTCTTTGTTACTCAGACGTGCCCAACCAAGGGTGAAGGTCCTTGCTACTCAGACGTGCCTAACCAGCAATAGCTAGGGTTAGATTTCGGGTTCGTGATCAGTAAGATGTTTCGGTTAATACGAACCGAACCTGAGTGGCTTTGACCCACGCCCCCAGTTCGATGTTGATATGAATATGTGTATTTTGTAGACTTGTACAGGTTAGGAAATGCTGTACAATGCATAGTTATGCTGTATAATGCTATGTCGTACTTTGTATTAATGTGGCATGATGCCATACAGGCACGCTGTGGGCAGATACACTGTAGGCGGGCATACTGTAGGCAGGTGCGCTGTGGGCCGGCATGCTGTAGGCAGGTGCGCTGTAGGCAGGCACGCTGTAGGCAGGTGCTTTGGGGGCAGGCATACTGTAGGCAGGCATGCTGTAGGCAGGCACACTGTAGACAGGCATACCATAAGCAGGTACACTGTAGGCAGGTGCACTGTAGACAGGCCTGGCGTGCATTTATCAGAGACCTATGGAATATGATGGTCTCGTAATATTTAAGGGTCATGTTGATACTTTACTATGCCTTGTTCTGTAATTTATATGTCATGCTTTACAATATATGTCTATCGAAAGTTGTTGCCAGCAGAAACCAGATACTCCACGATTGAGAGAGAGTGCCTTGCGATTATCTGGGCGGTGTCTAAATTGGCACGATATCTGTTGGGGGCACATTTTTTCCTCCAAACAGATCACAAACCACTGCTATTTTTGCAGTCGGCTAAATCCACCAGTGCTAAATTGACACTCTGGGCATTATTGCTGCAGCAATTTAACTTTACTATTTTACCAATTCAGGGTGTATATAATGTGGTAGCCGATGTCTTGTCCAGGTTGTGAAGTTGGTTGGACATTTATAGTCTATGGGACAGGTACATCTGAAGCGAGTACTTAGTACAATTTATGTAAGAAATGGGTTATGTTTATTAGAATTGGTATTTCATGATGATGTATTGTGGTATACTATATATTTATTATGCTGCCATAAAGGCAATATCTATGACGTTGTACTCAATGTGTAGATATATCATATTATCTTATACCTACAGCTATATTATGAGAGATGATTGTTGATACGATAACTTGTTGTTTGATGGGTGACAATTAGTTATATAGATGTGGTGTAACATGCATGGTGTTTAGACTACTGCAGGATTAGTCAGTCGTTGTTATTTTTCACGACTGCCAGTACCTGGTGTGGATTTGTACATGTTCCTTGTATCTAGTCTAGTGAGTGAGAAGGCATGGATGACAATAGTATTGGACAACTCTGGCATTCTTTAGCTACATGAGGAGGTGCTATCTCGGCATTTTGTTCGCCCTTACTCCAGAGGGGGGTTGGGCGTGTCTCCTCCGGTGGAAGAAAACTTCGTTTTCTTTCTTAAAAAGGGGGGGGGGGTGGATGTCACAGTAGAGATATTCGCCGTAATATATTTAGTTCGTTACGCTGTAGCGTGGCAACAGCGTAGAATAGAAAACCCGTTTGGCGAATCGGGCCAGAACGGAAGAGGATGTATTTTTTGGCGCGATTCAGTCTAGGAGATGTCAGCGGTCCTGTACGGACGCTTGTTCCCTTTGTCAGCGATTTTGCTGGGATTACATGAATGCCATTCTTGTTCATTGCTTGCCGATTGTTTCAGGTGTTCAGGATTATTGTTAGATTACTAGAAGGGTGATGTGATTTCTGGTGGTTCTTTCCTGGATATTATTTGCGGTAGAATCTTGCAATTATGTATTGCCTTGTTTTAGTATTGGACGTCGCCTGTGAGCGATAGTCATTCTGTAGTCGCTGGTTAGATTATATCGGTGACTGTTTTGCTATTATGTTGAGCTGGTGATTTTGGCAAGTAGTCTGGCATTTTCATTACATTGTGTATTGCATTTCATGTGTATTGTTAGCCGTGTGTGGCTCAAATGTGTGCACCGTACTTATTAAACTGTATTACCTGATTTAGGTGTTATTGGATTATTCATGTCAGCTACTGTGTACTGTGGTCATACCTTTGAGACAGCGAGCGAAGTGTATAGTGTGAATGTGCCTTAAATCCATAGTACCAGTAGAGGGGTTTGTTCACACCACACAAGTAGCCCGGTGTGCTCTGTGTGTGTGCTGTGTACCATTAGATACATAGAACCTATTCTGACACCGACACAACGATATGTGCCCCCCTCTTCTATTCCACCATCCCATTTACTCAGAATTTACCCTCGATGAGAATTAATTTTATCCCTCGGGGAAAAAAAAACTTTCTTTACATTTAAATTGAATAGCTTTAGCTTTACATTACATTTAAACGGAAAGGTTAATAGTACAGATATATATGTTTACATTTACATTTCCACTGATTGAAAAGTGTTAACAATATAAATTGAATAGGTTTTCATTTATGTTTACGCTGATTTGAAAAGTTTGAAACTTCTATTACTTTTAAAGTGAATATGTAAACATCGATATTTACACTGGTTTGAAACTGTAAGTATTATAATTAGAATGTACATCATTTCTTTCATCTTTCCCTACCTGCTCCATATGGAACCTGGGACTCTTTATGCGTTTAGTTCTCTTTAAGAAACTGGCAGTAAAGCCGTCACCAGCCGTGCAGTGATGGTTCACGAAATCATCATTATATACGCTGAGGTTGCCAGCCTCAAATAACTTGGACATCCACTAGCGATTTTAACATATTAATATTCACATGGTTATATATATATATATATATATATATATATATATATATATATGTGTGTGTGTGTGGGCGTGTGTGCGTGCGTGCGTGCGTGCGTGCGTGCGTGCGTGCGTGCGTTCGTGCGTGTTAGTTCACATGTTAGTAATGAAATATATAATGTAAAATGCCAACTTACGCCAATCCTGGCTCACAGAAGTTTTGCTCAGATGAATGAAGTTAAAGGCACTGCCGATGCCTTTTTACAACTGTACTAGGGATCGTTATTTCTAACTTTAATTCCCTTTCTGACTCCGTGTGTTTCCTCAGACAGCTGCTTTCCTTATTAAAATGATAGAGATTTCCTGGGCTGTTTTTGTAAGTCCGTCAAGATTCTCCAATAAAAGATGTCTGGTCTGATAAAATGGAATTCTGAACTCTAACTTCTGGCAAGCCTGGTGTCTTGACAAGCGATCTTCACGGTAGATTTGACTTACTGAAGCGTCAGGATATATTCACTGTCCTCCCCCGCTCGGTTTGTGACGAAGCTAAGAAAGAGCCAATCCTTTCAAACAAGAAAGTTGGGGGGGAATTTCAAAATATTCCTGACATGGATGATACCTGCATGGTCACTCCTGATACAAGTAAGTTGTAGAATGAGTCAACTCGAAACCGACACAGTGTTGGGTATACAGGTCACCTTGTCCAGAGAGTATTGGGGCTCTGACAAGGGGTAATGTTGACGTTGAGTGAGAGTGTAAATGTCAGGTGCGCGAATGCATGGACTGTTCTGTAAAGTTGACTAATAAATCAGGCACACACTCACTCATAGTTAAAAGTCACTGACGTATACTACTGTGGACGTTTTTGTTCATGGATTTAATGAGACACACACTGACATCACGGTTACGGTCACTGGAACAGGTTGACAACAACATCGTATACTTGAAAAATGGTCTGCAATATCAAATAGGCATTCGTGTCGAATATAGGTACAACTGGACTTTAGCAAACAAGCACTCATGGTCCTAGTTGTCTGGCATCTCAGGCCCTAACTGACTAATCGCATCAGTTAATGCTAGCAAAAGTGTTTATCATAAAAGGCTTCCCGGTAGGACCTCTTCTGGCTAAGTATTACAGTTCGTAAATTAGCAAGTTGAATGACGACAATCTTCAACCATCAATAATAGGATTTATAATAGACAGATCTCTGTATCGTAATTAGATAGTAAGGGCATTCCTGTTCTCCGGAAGATAATCCGCTAGACCAAAAGCGGGGTCAATAATGAAACCTAATTGAAGGCTCTGTTCCTTATACAAATGTGCATATTGGGCTCTGCATGTCTGGTAATCAATACTGCTGCATATATCAAGCTTTTGTGCTGCTAGGTAACATGCCGTCTTTATATATATTCAACAAATCATATGGACGGACGATATCACGTCTGCCCACCTAGGCATAGAAAGAGTTCAGAAAAATGTCTTCGTTACCTTAGTCATAGAAAAAACACACTAGCACATATCACACGCCATCACTTGGCGTAACGAATGAACACTGGGAAAACCACTGACATAATAGTCATACAGAGAAACAATCTCCTTCCCAGAATAAGACCACAGAGACCAATCTTCGGACTTTCCTATCCGAACAGCGTTCAGCAGAACCGACATGACGGAAGCCTCGACGACAACCACCCTCATTCACACATGCGCAGAAGCGCGCTTGACCCCAGAGTTCAGCTCCAAAATAGGCCGACGTTAGACATTAAAAGATATAAAGATATAAGACTAAATCGCCTTAAATAGTCAAGGAATAAACATTAACTCGGGTTATAAACCTTTTCAAGCAAGACCAATCTGTTCTGTTCAAACAAGGAACAAACCGACGTAAATCTAATTCATACGCCAGAGAAGATAACGAATATAATAAAATATAACATCAAACCAATCAAGGGTTATTTCCCTTAGATTATCAAAAAAGTACCTTTCATCAGACAGATAGATATTACTTTAAACATATATTGCCTACGAAGAATCTGTTGGTAACAATGGACAAATTTTGAACATAATATAGAGGTCAAGTCTTCCATATATGGCAATAGTGACATTCAAATGTTCTCGTCAATGATTACATATAACTTCTTACATCTACCCGGAAATATTACAACATTTCCGCTCAGGTGTGTCTGTCATCCCACCAGGTCGATACTTGACCGGCGCTCCTTGTGCAAACACAAACTCATGTTTGACCATCTGTGATGTGTCTTATCACGACAATAATTAGTAGGTCACACGAGCCATATCAGCGCTAAGTAAACTCGCTTGACCATTTACGTGCGAAAACAGTTGCACCCTTGTGGTACAATAGGATTTCTGTCGGTCAACCTTGCATCACTGTCTACTCTATCCGCAGGGATAGACAGGTAAACACACAGACATGACGACTATCGCTGAGAGGAGTTAAGAATATTTAAAAATGAGAAAACATCTGCTACACAGCAGAAATAAATGCTGCTACTATTGAAAAGCACTCAATAGAAATCAGTACAAAAATGAACTGAGTACTGCCGTAGTGAAAGAGAGATCGAGAAGACGGAGTCGCCCCAATCTGTTCTGTGACATTTGTTATTCTGACTTTATTACGGGCTTTTCAGTGGTCGGCACTTTTTTCTTTCTCTGTTATGTAGCAGATATTTTGTATTTTCAAACATTCTTTCACTTCTCTCAGCAATAAGTCGTCTTGTCTGTTAACCTGACCATCCCTGCTAAGAGAGAGTAAACAGGTGATGCAATATTATCCGATAACCATGTTGGTTAATCTCATGTGTGGCCGACATCAGACTACAGATTAACACTAAAATCGCCCAGCGCAGTTGTTTAGTCGCTGATAAGGTCAGGGTGCGTTCTTCGCCAAGATGGTAATAAGCTGAACTTTTGATAGCCACTACGGGAAGATAACATATTTGTCAGCATACAGGAATGACATAATCGTTTTCTGCAAAACTTGAGTAAAGTAAGATGTAATTGTAGGCATTTGCAGAGAAGGCAATCGGATGTTTTATTGCCATATATGGGAGAGGTGACCTTTTGCATTACGCTCAGAATTTTAAGCGGAAATAATTTTGAAATTACCCAACTTAAACACGCATGTTTGAAACGGTTGGAGCCCTGATTAGCATCGTAACAAACAAATGCAGGGGGAGGACAGGCAATATAACCTGACTTTTTTGCAGTTTTAAGACACTGCGAAAATTTACTCATGCCAAGAAGACCATAAGACTGCCAGAGTTAGAATCAGATTTCATATATATCAGACCGGACTTTGTGGAACATCTTGAAGGACTTAAAGAGCCCAGGAAAAACATTTTAATCAGGAAAACCGGGATCTGAGGAAACTGAAAACACGGAGTCATAGTGGGAATTCATTGTTAACACAACAACACCCCAGAAACGTGTAAAAAGGCATCTGCTAGTGCCTCAACTTTATTTCTCTAAGCAAACAGTCTGTGAGCCAAGATTGGCGTAAGTTGTGCATTTTAGATTCTATATTTTTCATTACTAACGTGAACTAGTTTGTAAATATTGTCATGTGAATATTAATATGTGAAAATCGCTAGTGGATGTCCAAGTCATTTGAGGCTGGCAACCTCAGCGTAAAGAATGATGATTTCATGAACCACCACTGCAAAGGCTGGTGACTGCTTTATCGCTAGTTTCTTAAAGAGAACTAAAAGCATAGGTAGTCCCAATTTCCATATGGAGAAGGGAGGGAAGATGAAAGAAATGATGTACATTCTAATTATAATATTTACAGTTTCAAACCAGTGTAAAGGTCTATGTAAACATATTCACGTTAAAATTAATGACAGTTTTCAAGCTTTTCAACCAGTGCAGATGTAAACGAAAACAAATTCAATCTTTATTGTGAAAATTGTTCACCTAGTGTAGATGTAAATGTAAACATATTCTATCTATACTATTAACCTTTTCATTTGAATGTAAAGTAAATATAAAGCTGTTAAATTTAAATGTAAAGAATGTTTTCTCTCCAGGGATTAAGCTTAATTCTCATCGAGGTTATAGTCTGAGGTAGATGGGATGGTGGAATAGGAAGATGGAGAAACATAAGCATATGTCGGGAAACTCAATACTCAGAAGATATTTGTTCCGATTCTTTTACCATACTAGTTGGTGGTAGCAGTGAGGGCACTAATCTTTGGAACAAAGTGACGGTAGAAGTGGCCTGATGTCGAACTAGACACAATCATCAGAGAGTTTTAGAGACGCGGGACCAGCTTTGCCGTTACTCACTGATCTTACTTGGAACGTGCTGCGCCTTTAATCTTGACCAGAGACGCGAGAACTCCAGTGACCTATCTGCACAGAACCCAAAAACCCAGCGGGGGCAAAACCTACGTTTTGCAGCTAAGTCAAACCTAAAAGCTGCCACGTGACTTCTTTCATAAAACACTATACCATCACAGGATGATGAGTATTTTCTGTTAAAGATTATTCAATTTTTTTAAAACTGTTAAAACTTAGTTGATTATTAAATCTGCTATTTGTAAATACTTAAATTTAACGTCGGTTTAATCATTTTGAATGTACTGTATGTTTGTCCCAGTTAATTTACTAAATACACTCTAAACAGAGGTACCATAATAAAAATAATTCCACTGAGTAAATTAGGGTGGGGGCTTGAACGAGCTGAAATTAATAATTGCTTAATTCTTCATAAAAGGCGGCGGATCAGATAAAAGTTAACAATTGCCCTGCCCAACGCAGCATTGTCCTTGACTTCTGAAATATCTTATGAAAACTCCCTTGAGATAGAAGCATCATTATTCTTCTATCTACAACTCTGCCAAGAGTTGTACGAAGGTGGACACCTTTGAAGACCCATATTAGATACTTTCGAGTTTTTGGCCACTTTTGGACCACTACTGCAAAGCAGGGAAGGCAATTCCGTGACAATGAAGAAAGATCACTTTAACCACGATGATGGAGCAAAATTTGGTACAAGATAAAATAAGGAAGAAGATGTTAGAGAAGAAAGAGAGTGATAAAGATAAACCTACTAAACCCCAATTGACTTAATTACTCGTACATTCAACTTTACGAAATGGGGTAACCAGTTTCCTTCCTTGCTGCCTTTGCCTTCTCTAACTTATGAGCAGCATCATATACCGCAATAATTTAGGTCAATCGAATTATCGTAGCCAAATTTTGACATTTTAAAAAATCGAGATGCTGTAAGTTTCTATTAGAAAAACCAGGACAATGCCAAGTACTTGAAACTAGTTTTCTTTCGTGCAGTTCCGTATCAAAGATCTTCACTTTCCCTGTAGTTGAATGGAACGTCTGGCAACACAGGGCCTGATCTTGTTATTGTTTTCTCAAGTCAGCTGATGATCTCCGACCTTGAACGCAGCTTAGACTGATTACCTAACAAAACAAAACTACAAGAAGATTACAACTAAAAACAGGAACACGTTCTACGCAGGAACACAGGCTGAGTTCCATCTTTGCAATGGAACCTACATTTCTCCTACACATAATAATACACTTGATAAAATATTACCATTCGTTCTGATATTCATTTCTTCTTTCACTCATCCATTCAATAAACAGAACCACTGACTTCACATCATTAATAAAAGACCTATCATTTTTACTGAAATTCTGTATAGTATTCGGTGTACATTGACGGTTGGTTAATGGATGATGTAGTTTCTGACTGATTGTCATTCATTGGTGTATGAGTCTCACTGTTTGTTTTCTTCTGTTATTTTCAGAAGCTTATTTTATTAATTTTTTTTCACCACAAACCAGAAGATTCAGAGTGACCAACAGACCAATGGACCAATAAATATTGCAAAGTTTGTCTCTAATATTAAAAGAGGAAATGAACTTGCTTTAATTATGTCCTGACTATCTGTCACCTCGAAATTCACTATGTTAGGACAATTTTGGTTCTGAAAATCCACACAGAATTTGATTTTTTTTAAAATGATATTGAGAATAAATGCTGCGAGCTAGCCAGGGAAGAACCTGGTTAAACGTTCTTATAAGAAGCGACTCAGACAATAACCTTGACAACAACGTAGACGAGAATGGAGAAATAACAATTGGACAGATCATATGTAACATGCTGTTACTGAAATTTGTAGACAGTCATGTTGTATAGCGCGGAAACATTCGAAGGGTATGAATGCTAATTGTTCCTGTTGCGCACTGGTTGTATACACGGCGGACGCGTCCTCTCATACGTCCATCCCTGCTGGTCTTACGTTTGATACCGAATTCCAGGAATCTTAGCCTTGATGATTCATCGATTGCAGTGTCATTCTCTAATAGGCGATCATTAACTGCCCTCAGTATCTCTTCCTTATCTAAATCCAATGCACCTTCTATGGGCGCCCTTGAAGCTAGTCTATCAGCTCTGTCAAACATGACCAGGACAGTAAATCCATGCCAGTTCCTGTATATTCCAGGCATCCTTAGAGGTTCTTTCAATCAATGCAATATCATCAGCAAAGCCCATCTACACTGTACACAAGCTATCAGTTTGAAAACAACAGCGTTTCTCTGCAATATTGGACAATATTCCATGTATTGAGAAAGAACAGCCAGAATGAAACTTCTTAAATGACTTGAGCTAGTAAGAACTTCTTAATATGTTCTACGTCATCGAGAAGTACACACACACACAAAACAAAACAAAAAAGAAACAAAAACAAAAGCTAAAGCAACCCCCCCCCCCCCCCCCCCCCCCCCCTTCCCCCCTTGCTGACATACATAAGTAGTATCTCATGCACGTTTCGAGTCGCATTCCGGAGGTGGAGCGGACTTTTTATATAGTAAAATACTCCGATCGATAACGGAGGTGGAGCGGACTTTTATATAGGGAAATATACCGATCGATAATGGCGGCGTGGGTTAGGGGCGATAAGTAGGTTGTATTGTGATGGTATTTTAAGTGCTGTGTATGACTCAGCAGTGTGTTGTTATGTTTCTTTATTCAGGTGTTACAATATATATATATATATATATATATATATATATATATATATATATATATATATATATATATATATATATATATATATATATATATATATATATATATATATATATATATATATATATATATATATATATATATATATATATATATATATATATATATATATATATACTGAAGCACATTAAAAACGCACCACCTGTATAATCCAGGAACAGAGTGTGAAATGTAAATATAAGTGTGTACAAATTTACATATTTGGAATCTTTATTCATTTTCCTATGAATCCATGCTGGTCATTAATTTGTACATTTGATTGTTATGAAATTCATTGCATTCTGTGCAGGCAAGGGAGAAAACCAAAAATACAAAAAAATGCACGTGCGTTATCCTGCTGGAGAAGCTGCAAGTCTGGATAAATTGTGAACGCAGGAGCAACCAGTGCATCCAGAACCTCATCTCGATATGTCACAGCATCAACATTTCCACGGAAGACGTGAAGAGGCAAGCGATGGTGAAAACTGAATCCTCTCCAAATGTGAATACTGCCACCTCGAAATCGGTTGACACAGCAATCTGCAAAGCGCTTTTCACACCGTCGCTAAATCCGCATACGTCCATCTGCAAAGGATATGTTGAATCTGTTCTCGTCTGTGAATAGGACAGCATTCCACTGCAGTCTAGTCCATCTGATATGTTGCTCTACCCATTGCAGGCACTGTTAACGATGTCTGTGAGTCAAGTTTGGCCCAACACAAGGTCGTCTTGCAGTAAGGCCTGTATCTCGGAGTCGTCGTATGACTGTCATTCGAGAGACTTGCCCATGTCTACCCAATATTGCTCTTGCTGTTTGACTTGCCGGGAGAGTACGATTCCTTAGGTGACTCAGCACAATATGACGATCTTGCGCAGGGGTAGTAACTCGTGGTTGGCCACTCCGAAGTCTATCCCGGGCACTGCCAGTGGTTCCGTAACGTTCATTGAGACGTACAATAGTGCTGTGGTGGCAATTCATCCTTCTGGCAATGGCCCGCGAGCTCATTCCGGTCTCCAACATACCAATGGCTCGTTGGCGGTCGTTTTCAGATAGTCGTGGCATTTTAAGCACATGTACTGGGTGTTTTGTCTCAACGGCCTTTTTATACCGAGTATACTGCCACAACGCGTACACATTTTCAGGGTCATAGCTGTTGGGAATCGTGTTGCACATAAAACTTTCATCGTTTTCATGTAGTCTGTACACACACCCGTGGGTTGAATCTTGCACTTTCCATTCCAGCAGCCATTCGCTCTCTACCTCATGGCAAACACGGGGAAAATCCATTCCCACACTTTTTTTTGCCAGCTTCTCTGCATCAGTATATATAATAGCGGTGCGTTTTTAATGTGCTTCAGTATATATATATATATATATATATATATATATATATATATATATATATATATATATATATATATATATATATATATATATATATATATATATATATATATATATATATATATATATACAACATACATACAATATATATTTTAAGTATGTCATGCGCGTTTCGAGTCGCATTCCGGAGGTAGAGCGAGACTTTAATATAGTAAAATACTCCGATTTATGTGTCTATCATCAATGACAGACTCGCTCTGGACACAAAAATTACAGCCGCATTGACAAAGCTGCAGCTACGTTTGCCCGCCTCACATCACGTGTTTGGGGAAACTCTAAACTCACAACGACGACCAAAGCTGTGATATATAAAGCCTGCATCACCAGCTCCTATATGGCAGTGAGAAATATGTGAAAGTGAAAGAAACATTCGACAAAAAAATGTGGCAGCTATAAGGAATATTTAAAGAAATATTTGGCAGCTAGAAGAAATAGTTGAAGAAATTTTTGGTAGCCACAAGAAATATTTGAAGAAATATTTGGTAATGAGAAGAAATATTTGAAGAAATACATATTTAATGAACAGTTTGGAAAACTGCACGAAATATTTATAGAAATATTTAAAGAAGTATTTGACAGCTGCAAGAAATATTGGTAACCGGATTAGTCATTTGATGACATATGTGACAACTGCAAGAACTATTTGAAGACATATTTGAAGAAATATTTGGCAACTGCAAGAAACATTCGAAGAAATATTTAATAACTGCAAGAAACATTTTACAATAAATATTTTAAGAAATGTTTTATAAGTGCAATAAATATTTGAAGTACTGTTTGGCAACTGAAAGAATGAGTTGGATAAATATTTAAAAAAATATTTGACAACCTCAAGAAACATGTGACGAAATATATGACAAAGGCAAGAATTATTTAATGAAATATTTACAACGACAAGAACCAACTGAAGAAATATTTGAAGAAGTATTGACAAGTGCAAGAAATATCTGACGAATTATTTGGCAACTGCAAGGAACACTTGACAGTTGCAAGAAACATTCGAACAAACATCTGACAATTGCAAAAAACATTTGAAGAAATATTTAAAAAAATATCTGAAGAAATATTTGTCAATTGAAAAAAAAAACCATGTGAAGAAATATTTGTCAACTGGAGGAAACGTTTGAAGAAATATTTAAAGAAACCTTTGAAGAAATATTTGACAACTGTAAAAAACGTTTGAAGAAATATTTGACAACTGGAAAAAAACATTTGAAGAAGTATTTGACAACTGGAAAAAACATTTGAAGAAATATTTGACAACTGGGAAAAAACAATTGAAGAAATATTTGAAAACTGTAAGAAACATTTGACACATGCAAGAAATATTCAAAGAAATATTTGACACCTGTTAGAAATATTTGACAACTGTAAGAAAAGATTTGACACATGCAAGAAATATTCAAAGAAATATTTTGCACCTGCAAAAATAAAAAACAGGTTAATAAATATTTGCCTATAGGTTGGAACATTTGAGCAGGACTGGGTGAAACTTTTGGGATCATCGTTGCTGATTGGAAGAAACGTTTTCATTAAAGTTTGAAAATTGCAGGACAAAAAAGTAGATAACCGTTTGATAACTGGAACAAAATACTTAGTCACACTTGACTGAACAGGTAAAAAAGTTTGGACACAAGTTTTATGATTTGATACTGTCACATAATTATTATATAGGTGAACAGTTAAAACTGAAGCAGTTTATATATATATAAAAAAACAACCTCTGTGCTGTTATAATGACAGATGTTTGTTCGGGTGGTAAAAAGACAACTATGACTTGACAATGTAAATTGCACAAAAGGTATCTCAAATAGTCATTTGAAATCCCGGTTGAACACTGACCTACCGTACATTTAAGATTAGGCGAGGGATAACTGGCCCAGCATCTCCCCTCCTTGTTGAGCAAGGACATTATCAAAGGATAAGTCCTGCTCCTCGAGTGAGACTATGGTCGGTAACCAGCTACCAAAAGTATGCACAGAGAGCCCACCTCCGTGCTGAGGATGCTAGATTTTAACTACGCACCCGACCTAGCTCTTCGCCCCCAGCTTTCGTCTTCTACCATGACATATGGGGAGGAACCAGCTCTGACCACAGGCGTGCAAAGTTCCCGGACAAGGGAAGCTTTAGCTGGACCTTGACCCTCAAAGAGGCGTCGTAGTCATGTATAGACTATGCCGGTTCCGAGTAGAAGTCGACACTAGCAGCTCCCACCGGCACCAAGTTATGTTTTAATAACATTATAAGCTTCTCTAACAAGTGTCTTTTTCTGGTTGTAAAAATTTGCGTATCATCTGTGAAAAGAAAATTTTTGACAGTGGAAAATTTAATACGACGCATTTAAATCAATAAGATAAAATTACAGAGCTTCGGTTTAGGGCGTGATGTTACGTAGGTTATTAATTGGCCGTTAATATTACATTCAATATACCTCAGTGACACTTGCTATTTTCACCTCCCATTGTTTTCGTAAAGGGATGCAGCAAAGAAATATTAAATTATTTTTGAAAAATTGAACATAAAATATTTAATCAAGTGGAAATGTTATGGTCAAGGGGAAATAATCAATTGAGAAATAATGCGTTTCATCAATGTAGTTGCATGTTTAAACTGTTTATAGGTCTATTGTTTATGCAGAATAGCTCTCGTTGCTACAAAGCCTTAGTTTCAGTTGAGTAAAATGTCGGTACATTTTATTTTTTTTTGAGCGTATACGCAATTAAAACACTTTACGAACAGCGCTGTGACTGTTGAGTGGCCCATGTATATATTGTTATAGATTTCTCTCTTCCCTACACAGACGTATTTTCGCTCGCTCGTTTCACATCCAGTGAAAGTTTTCAGTACGCTACACAAGATGAATTTCATATAATTGTTTTTTCTCTTGTCTAACGTATTTAAACTAAATATTATTAATCGCCTCTAGTATTGGTTAATTGCTTTTAACGTTAGTTAATAATTGATAGGAGTATTGGTATAAATAAAATTATAAGTGAAATAGAATAAATAAGCCCAGGTAGGCCAACCACGTGGGGTCTTCAATTGTAAAGTGCAGTAGCCATCTTGTTTTTCTGTGTGTAATTAATACAAGCATCTTTCATCGTTGAGCCGCGCGTGAACAAAATTAAATTTAATTCAAATTTACTAGCTTAGTAGTAGGACTAGTCAGCTTTTAACTATTGATATCAAACATAATTTAAAATTTATATATTTAAAAAAACAGTAATAACTTGTCTTGTGTTAATTTAGCGTTAGGCATAGATAGAGCATAAATACTAATTGTAAGTCATCGGTGATAGGTATAAAATAAAGATAGAGGAATTAGACAATTTTAAAAAAAGAGTAAAGACAACTCGTATACAACAACGTATTTGTAGCACAATAAGAGCAAATAAGTCCAACATAATGCTAACCAGATTGCAGTCAGGGGAGGGAAAAGATTGGAGCAAACAACAGAAGCGAAGTCTGCGCCGACCATCGATCCGAGTTTATTACTAGTGAGGGAAAAACTTGAATCGTTTGTCAGAAACGCCAGGGTAGAAAATTATACGAGAAGAGAACCCCTGGATTGTTTAAATTAGAATATGAAGGGCATGGTATGGTATCTTTATGTATTAAAACCTACCACTGTTTCGGGGAGCATGATAAATCTAGTACTAAGGGGCTCAATAAACATCACAATAAGCTAGGCAAAAACACTTTTTTGGAGGTTTTCACTACACAACAAGCGCGGGGAGGGACAAATTTGGGTTTTAAAACGCACAATTCAACCGTCTACTTATACACCCAGCACAGAAATTCTCTGTCCTATTTTTACATAAAAAGACAAGTACACGCCGACAATGTCACCACATCTCCCCTCAATATCTAGTCTTTCTGCTTATCCTACCTTGTGCCAGTGATCTTGACTGCTGAGATAACTCTTATATATTAATACAAACGTAAAAAAATCCTTGGCATTTGTATAAATGTTGTCTACATGTTGTAAAATATGTATTGTATATATGTTGTATATATATATATATATATATATATATATATATATATATATATATATATATATATATATATATATATATATATATATATATATATATATATATATATATATATATATATATATATATATATATTTATATATTTATATTTATATATTTATATATATATTTATATATTTATATATTTATATATTTATATTTATATATTTATATTTATTTTTTTATTTATTTATATATATATATATATATATATTTATTTATTTATTTATTTATTTATTTATTTATTTATTTATTTATTTATTTATTTATTTATTTATTTTTATTTATATTTATATATTGTATAAATGTTGTCTTTATGTTGTAACATGTTTTTTTTAAATTTTTTCCCTTACAGTTATGACTTCTCGGGATATCACGAAACGACTTTGGATCATCGTAAAAAGTGACCTGAGCGCTCCTTGAATTGGTTGTCAGGAGCAGCAAGGCAAGCAAATTGCTCATTCTTGTCTAAGCGAGACCTTTGAGGAGCTACTGAATGCTCACTTATATTTTATCATGAAACAAAGCCTCACCCGAGAGGCCCTCATCAAGTTCACGTTCAGCAAAGTCAGTTCCGTATTCTGCGCTATGAACGCCAAAAACAACAACGCACTCTACCAGCATTATACCCAGAGCTCTTGGATCTATCTACCCCCACTACCCCAACTCCCATTGCACACTCAACCCCCACGAACCTAACTTAACCCAAAACATTCCATGCAGCTTTCTAATTTAAATCATACTTTGTCTCGCAATATATACTTCTATTTATAAATCGGGGGTTTGTTATATTTATCTATGTTGTATAAATATATATATTGTATGTATGTTGTATATATATATATATATATATATATATATATATATATATATATATATATATATATATATATATATATATATATATATATATATATATATATATATGTGTGTGTGTGTGTTGTAACACCTGAATAAAGAAACATAACAACACACTGCTGAGTCACACACAACACTTAAAATACCATCACAATGCAACCACACACAAAAATCCCCTTAGTAACCTACTAACCCACGCCGCCATTATTGATCTAATATTTTTCCTTATATAAAAGTCACGCTCATCCTCCGTTATCGATCAGAGTATTTTACTATATAAAAGTCTCGCTCATCCTCCGGAATGCGACTCGAAACGTGCATGACATACTTAAAATATATATTGTATGTATGTTGTATATATGTATGTATATATATTGTATATATTGTATAAATGTTGTAACACCTGAATAAAGAAACATAACAACACACTAATGAGTCATACACAACACTTGAAATACCATCACAATACAACCTACTTATCACCCCTAACCCACGCAGCCATTATCGATCGGTATATTTCCCTATATAAAAGTCCGCTCCACCTCCGTTATCGATCGGAGTATTTTACTATATAAAAAGTCCGCTCCATTTCCGGAATTCGACTCGAAACGTGCATGATATACTACTTACACAACAGATAGATAAGTGCTACAAGCAAAAAAGAATGTATCAACAATTACTTGTTTTTGTCTTACTCAGTTTATGTTATTACATCCTCATGTGATACACGTTATATCCTTGTGTGATACACGTTATATACTTGTGTGATAGACGTTATATCCTTGTGTGATACACGATATATCCTTGTGTGATACTTAAATCGATACCAGTTATTTATGTTCATGTCCTTTCTGTCGATGTAAACATAGAAATATGTTACTTGTCAACATCATAATCCCAGCAGCCATCATAAGTCCTCCACCTAGGTAAAACGCCTCTGCAAATGTTCCGAAATAGTCCTTAAGGGCCCCAGACAGTGGTGGACCAAGCAAAGTACCAAAACCCTGAAAGAAAATCAGGATTCCGAGGGAGTTGGCCATGTGCTGAACTCCCAGTAAATCCACCAGAATGACCGCCTTTTGAGAAACGTATGTTCCCGTGAATAAGCCGTAAACGCAACATAGAGCAATAAAAGATTCGAAGGAATTCATGGAAGGCAGTATAAATGCAACACCGGCCATAACAAAAATTACGAGATTATAGAAGAATGTGCGATAACGCCGAAGTCTCCTGGTATCCAACACAAAACCTGCTCCTATTCTCGCTAGACAGTCCACAGCTCCCGTTATTGACAGCACTAGAGACGCCTGTGAGTCAGTATTACCTTTGAATTTAACCAAAGCTGGAATAAACATAAAAGCTGCCTTCATAGCCATTGTAAACAGCCATATGCTCAAACAGTACAGAAGAAAAGATGGGTTCTTTAACAGATACAGATGGCATAGTTTGCTACTGGCTATCTTGCTGTCTTCCCGCACTTCTGTAGGAAAACAAATTTTCAAATTTGATGTTAAACAATTGTCTTCAGTGAAGGAATGTCGGTTAGATTCCTCGTTGGTTTTGGTCTGTAGCCTCGCTAGACTTTTGTCTTCTTCAGAATGACGTCTCTGATTTCCTATTGAATTTGAGCGCCAGGACCGCATACTTTCTACTTCCGAGATTGTTTCAGATTGAATAATGGCTTCTGCGATGTCCAGCTGATCAATGGTTGATATTCGTTTTCCTGGACTTTTCGAGAACCTGTAGTGCATACTTAAAGGGCGATACAACATGGCCGCCACGTTAATGTTCAAAGCGATTCCACCAAAGATCAAAAAAGCTCCTTGATATCCAAAATTATCGAACAAAAATTGGGCGGTTGGTACAAGCAGAAATGTTCCTACACCCACGCCTGAGGACCCCACCCCCATAGCTAGCCCGCGTCTTTTGTCAAAGTACATAGACACGATAATAAGTCCAGGTGCGTAACAGAGTCCTCTCCCTACTCCCAAAAGGAGGGAGTGCGAAAAAAACAGGAAGTAAAAATTGGAGGCAAACCCATCCAGGATACATCCTGCAGACATAAGAAGCCCTGCTACCATAACAGACGACCTGACACTGTAGCGGTTACAAATGGCGCTAGCTATCGGACCAATACACAAATTCATAGTTGACATAATCGCACCAGGCCAGGCAGTCAGCTGAGCACTCTGGCCGAACATATCGAGGAAGTGCAGAAAGAAGACGCCATCACTTCTTTCTATTCCACCTGTCACAGTGTGAGCCAGAAAACATGCTAGCACCACAAACCAACCGTATCCTCCGTCAGGTGCTTGTGACTGGGAATTATCTGTCTCGTGTTTTGATGTACCTTGATCTTCTTGTTTCCGAGTATGTCCTTCAGTTAGCTCATCGTCTTGGTCCATGTTGTTCAGGGCGGCAGAATCACTTAAGAAGCACACCTAATCACACACGTTTCTTACGCAATTGTCCTGTCATTTCTTGCTTCATTTTGACAGTGGAGATAAGAACCTGCATGCAAGTTCAGTGTCTCATGCTTCTTCGGCACGCACTTCTCAACACGCGGCTGTGTGTGTGTGCTTTTTTTTTTAAATATATAGTTATCCGTACTGAAGCTAAGTTTTTTTTTTTTTATGTGTTGATAGGCTCTGACTAATTTAAACATTGGTTATCTCAGTTTCGGTGACCTACTAGTTTTTGTATTACATATGACAAAGTTCTGCTCTTGTATGTGCAAGCAGCGTGTTTTTGTTACTTTTGTTTGTTTGTATTTCTTTCTTTATTTATTTATTAGCGGCTGTCAGAAAAATCATATTTCTTCTTATTTTTAGCGCCTGTACTAATATTTCTGGAAGTCCAAATGTAATGAAGATATTATGTCCAAATGTAATGAAGATATTATGTCCAGATGTAATGAAGATATTATGTCCAAATGTAATGAAGATATTATGTCCAGATGTAATGAAGATATTATGAAGGAGACCAAACTTCTGAAGACAACTACTGTAAAGATCATAAAGGTGCTGCTCGTTTTCACTGGCATGTTTGAGGAGAGAATAAAACAAGTTTGAACAAATTGTGACAGTAGGCAACGTTAATGAAGATTTTCAGAACGATAACATAAGTAGGAGCATCTGACAGACGGTGCTACACGTCGACCTGCAGACCTTCACTTGCAGGCGTGGATGACAGTGCCAGAAACAGAAAGTTGTGTAAGAAGACACGATAGTAACACCAACAGATATGGCACTTGATAGTGGTGATTTATTGCATGAGAGCATGTCCATAAATGTGCAAACAAAAACACAAACTGACTCACTCCCAGATGCGTGCTTTGTTGTCTACGACAGTCACATAGAGACGAGGTCAAAGTTTATTTAATTTTTTTTTTAATTATAATTTGACAGTTTACTTTTCATGCTATCTATCTATCTATCTATCTATCTATCTATCTATCTATCTATCTATCTATCTATCTATCTATCTATCTATCTATCTATCTATCTATCTATCTATCTATCTATCTATCTATCTATCTATCTATCTATCGATCTATCTATCTATCTATCTATCTATCTATCTATCTGTTTATCTATCTATCAAATAAAATCTCCATTTATCACACAAGAAGTACTTGCCGCTATGAGGCAGAGGGATCGAGTGCACAAAAATAAGGACATCATTACATATCGGGCAGCAAGGAACAAAGTACAATATTTAATTCGCAGAGAAAAGAAAAACTACTTTAGTCATTTAGTTACAAGCAAAAGCAACAGTAGAAATATATGGAAGGCAATCAATACCTTGGTGAACAAAAGAAATTCGCCTGACTCACAAAACCCCAATACTTCATTTACTTGTACAGACTTCAGCAATCATTTTCAGGCAGACATCCACAATATAAAATCCGCCATACCTTCTTCCCCTTGTGACTTCAGCGAATTATCTACGTTCTGCGAGAACAAGTGTACTAACACCATTCTATGCGACTGTTGCTGCTAAAAACTTGTAGCAACTTATTCTGACCATGCATTCTGACTAGATTCATTTTTTAATGCATGGGAAGGAACTCATGAAATTGTAGTCACTTTTATTTCTACAGTCGTCTAATCTTGATAGCTATCGTTAAGAAGTTGTCTTATCTTGATAGCTAGGGTTGCCGATAGCTGTGTGAACGATTTTGAGTCACGACCATATATGGAGCGCTCAGATCGTCAGTTCTTTGAAAACAGTTGGCAATCGCAATGTTTCAAGATTCATTTCCTTTTAAGGTAATAGGTCTTAAGTCGAACATCGTAGAACATTCTTCGTTTCGTAAATTGGCCTGAGTTGTATTCGATTCGCGTGTTCTGCGCATGTCCCTTTTTGTGGCGTGGGTAAAACGATTTCCGCCCAGGTCAGTCTGTGCTGAGAAGCTGTGAAGGCGAGACGTAGCTATGTGCTAGTCTTCGCTTAGTTTATTCAGGAAGGAGTCCTCATGATTGTTGTTCCTATCTTGAGATGATATATCTCTGTGTTATTCCTAATGCCTGGAGGCATATATGATTATTCATTTAATTCCTTATGAACAGGTAATTAAATCCCTTTTTTGGCTGAGTAACTTTATCGCCATCTTGTGATGTTGACTTTTGCTTAGCCTGCCTTATTCTAAAGTCTACGATATGACTAGTTTGCTCAGCTCACGATCCACTTAGATTGTCACGCATCGATTGATGCCTGTCCTACGGACTATTTGCTTCCTGAACTTTGTTGATGGATCTAGGTTTGATACCTTTGCTGTTTGCTGGACAATAGAGGACGATAATGTGGCGCTCAAAAGACATGCCTGTCTTGTTGAGGTCAAATCGAGGAGACCATCTTTAATCTCCTAGTTGATATCTTCTAGCTCTTATGGAAAGGGGGAAGTTTACTACCTGACTACATGTACAGCGGCTTTACGATATCCTAAAAGGCAGATGATGCACATTATTTTGATGCTGTCTGCTGTGCCAGTTGAATTGTCTACATATGTAATAATGACTGTTTGATCGTACCTATGATGTACCTGCTTGTTTATGTCTACACACTTCGTCATTGTGGCGTTTATAATAAATTATACAAAACCGTCACTAGCTGTTGCAAGCATCATTGACTTTTCACATCGTGAGTTAACGTGACGTCATTGTGTGGATTGCCTTGTTCGTAATGCTCACTGTCTGTATACACATCTACATCACACTTAAACCAGACTACAGACACCAAGTTACTACGCCTCATCATCCCTGGTGTCTGAGGGTGGCACACTACTCCGCAAAGGCCAGGTGATGCGTGATGCCATATGATGATGGATGGTATCCGCATGTCTGGTTTTGTGTAGTGTGCAGATGTGTTCAGTCAAACAATGTTCATACAAAAATAACAGGGCAATCCACATAGGACGTCAGTAAACTCACGACGTATAAAGTCAATGATTCTTGTAACAGCCGTTGACGTTTTTCTTCATTATTTATTGTGGACGCCACAGTGACAAAATGGTTACGCGAATATGTAGGCACATCAAACAGTCATTATCACAGCAACATTCAATACAGCAATAGACGGTAGACAGCATTACAATGATGAGTCAGATGCATGTTATATTTCATAGTGCTGTAAATGTAGTCAGGTGAAAAACTCCATCCTTTTCTATAACAGCCAGGAGATAACCAGATGTATGAGATCAGTTCACTCTCCTTAGTCTGACTTCAGCAAGACAGACACGTCTGCCGAAGTATAAATAATGTCCTCAAAAATATCCTCTAGATAATAAAGGTTTTCCAAACCTAGTTCATTTAACAAAGTAGCAAGTAATGGTCCTTGGGACATGCATCAACCGATGCAGTACAATACAGCGACATGTGAGCTGGGGAAAACATCTCGTGACGACGACTTTCGAAGACAGGCTATGAATCGAAATCGCTCACGACCCAAAATCGATAGAGTTAATGAAAAGTCAATTTACCTTGCCTTCAGGAAATACACAGAAATATCACGCCTCCCGGCATGTGGGAAACACTAGAGGTATTATCTCGAATAAACGAAATATCCATTAAGAGGACTACACATCCCTGACAGAACAAAAAATAGCGGAGATCCCCTCTTCAACGAGGCATCTCTTTCGCCATTCAAATCGCTCACTCCACTAGTGGTGGGCGGAAACCGATCGACCAAAAAACAAGACCAGTCATGCGCAGTCCAGCGCAAAAAGACCACAGCTCAAAACTTAACTGCATTCAATACCAACGCGGGAAGACAAATGCTTACCGAGAAAAGTGACTATAAATTTCAAGCAGTTGTTGCCCTTGCGTTATAAAATAGATATTGTAATAAAACGATGTTGCGAGAATTTATCACGCAACATATCACCACCTCCTCCCGATTAAAAAAAAAATGTGGAACATATTTTTTTTTTTAAATATCAAAGAGCATGCGATAAGCGGCTCAAAACGCACGAATTATGCGCTGATAATTAATTAAATTGCCTAACATGAGGCTAAATATAGAGTGTCTGGTGAGGATATACCTCAACAGAAAAATAAATATGTCTCAAAAAATATTCAGATCGGGGAGGTGTCACCAACACACATCACGTTAGCATGTAAACACAATATACGTATGCAAGTTACCATAATCATCATTAAACAGCATACTCTAATATTGTCTTTAAAAATGGATGTACAAATCTGATAGGAAAATTTAAATAGTACATTCTTTGACATGTAATGACATAAGTACATAGTAAAGTTAAACTACATGACGATCCAGGACATATGCTCTGGTATTCCGAGGGTAAGTACACAATCTAGAACTCGTCATGCTTGATACTAGTAAGGTAAGTCCTCAGCTCAACAATGACATTCTGAGAAAGTACAAGCAATATAATGCTAATTAATAACTAATATGCTTCATAAGGTACAATACATTATTAATAATTGTGGCTGTTTAGTAAACTAACGGCCCTTATATTAACTACTCAGTCCTCCTCTATCATCTTAAAAAACGAACAGAAGAAGATGACAACAAAGCACGATAGTGTGTACATATAAAGTAAGTACAGATGTGCTAATCTATTGTAGAAATAAAGGTGTGTTATGACTCTGTAATATATAGGAATATAGGACAGAAGTATTAGTTGGAGTCATGTGGGCATCTAGACAAAATGTCAGCCATCACATTATCCGCACCACGGATAGCTCGTACCGTGAAGTGAAAAGGTTGAAGAGCTATAGCATATCGAGTGGATCTCGAACTCTTCAAATTCTTAGTCTGAATAGCTGTAAGAGCTTTCTGATCAGTCTCTAGAATGAAATGTACGCCCAGGAGGAATCTTTGTAGCTTTAGAATTGACCAAACCATCGCTAACAACTCACGGTCTAAAACCGAGTAGTTCCTCTCTGCCGCATTTAGTTTTCTAGAAATGTACATAACAGGATGCAGAGTATTTGCATATTCTTGCATCAGTGCTGCTCCAATCCCAGTGGATGAAGCATCACTCCGAAGAACAAAAGTCCTATCAAGAGTAGGTAATCTTAAGATGGGAGGAGAAGAAAATATATTCTTGATTTGGTCTAGTGAAGATTGGCATTCTTCAGACCAACGGACCAGATTAGGCGAACCTTTCTTCAACAATGTTGAGAGAGGTGCCATGATCGAAGATAAATTTGGAATAAATCTCCCATAAAATTGAATTAAACCTAAGAGACTCCTAACTTGTTTCTTCGTTTTAGGAACAGAGATGTTCAGTATTTTGGAAGTATTGTGGTCTTCTGTCTTCAAGAGACCATGACCAACACGATGACCCAGGAAAGAGATTTCACCAAAACCAACAAAAGCTTTAGAAGGTTTCGCTGTCAAATTATTCTCACGTAGAGTGGACAGTAAGTCATATAACCCTAAATAGTGATCTTCCCAGGTATCACTGAAGAGACAGATGTCATCTAAGTATGCGATGACATCCGAACGATGTGACAGAATTCGACGCATCATGCGAACGAAAGTGGCAGGGGCGTTCATGAGACCAAAAGGCATAACATTCCATTGAAATAGACCCCTAGGTGTAGAAAAAGCAGTAAGAGGTTTGGCATGCTCTGCTAAAGGCACTTGCCAATAACCTTTAGACAAGTCAAGTTTAGTGAAGAATCTAGAATTAGAAAGTCTAATCAGTAGATCTTCTAACAAAGGCATCGGTTCAGCATCGAACTTTGTGACCTGATTCAATTTGCGATAATCAACGCAAATTCGTATGTTCTTATCCTTCTTCCGGACAATAACCATGGAAGAAGAATATGGTGAAGTCGATGGTTCAATTATATTTAATTGAATCATTTCATCCAATTCCTTTTCCACCTGCGACTGAAAGTGTATAGGAATAGGATAAGGCCTAACCCTAATTGGATTATTGTCGGTAAGAATTATGTCATGTTCTATGACATCTGTGTGTCCAGGAATGTCAGTGAGAACATCCTGAAATGTTTGTAACATCGACGAGACTTGTCGATGTTCGTCACCAGAAAGATTAGGAGAAACAGAAACGTTTTTCCAAGATTCCGTAGAATGTAATGGAACCACTGGAAGGGGAAGATTAACATCAGAGAAGGTAGATTCCTCATCCTGTATGACAGACAGGGATGAATAATGACCGTGAGGTGCAGGAGCATCATCCGTTGCCTGGAAAATAGGCAGCAAATAGTCCGGACGTTCGTGAAATTCCGAAAGCATGTTTATGTGGAAAGTTTTATGCTTTCCATCAATATCGACCACATAGTCAACATCGGAAATCCGAGAGACTATTGCATACGGACCTTTCCATGCAATAAGAAGTCTATTTTCCCTACTGGGGAGTAGGACGAATGCTTTGTCACCTGGACAAAGTTGTCGTAGACATCTATTCTTGTTAGCAAACTGTCTTGCCTTCTCTTTAGCAATTTCTGATGAAGCAGTTGCTAGCTTACATGCCTCAATGATCTTTTGTCTAAGAGCAATGACATACTCATATGAGGATTGAGTTTCATCGCTAATATCATCGGCAGTGATGAGATCGTGTAATAAAGACATAGGGCCGCGTGGACGCGCGCCAAAGACAAGTTCGAAGGGAGAAAATCCTGTGTGTTCATTAGGGACTTCTCTATAGGCAAAGAGAGCCGCGGGTAAAACCCTGTCCCAATCTTGAGGATGATCTTCAGTTATCTTACCAAGCAAAGTCTTGAGCGTTCTATTCAGCCGCTCAACTAACCCATTAGACATAGGATGGTAGATACTACTGAGAGATCGTTCAATATGTAAGGTAGACATTACCTGTGACATAGTGTCAGATATGAGTTGAGTGCCATGGTCTGACAATATTTCTCTGGGGAACCCCAAGCAAGAAAATATCAACCAAAGAGCATCTGCGATATCTGTAGTAGATATGCTCTTAAGAGGAATAGCCTCTGGCCAACGTGTGCACATATCGACACATGTAAGGATAAACTGATGTCCTCTGGCCGACTTGACCTTAAAAGGGCCAATAATATCTATGGCCATTTTCTGAAACGGCCGAATAGGAATGTCAGCAGCCTGGTTAGGCGCAGCATGTCGTGGTCCTCTAGATTTGACCTCCTGACATACCTTGCATGATCGGCAGTAAATACGAATGTCCTTATTGACAAAAGGCCAAAAGAAAGCCGCAAGGACTCTCGACTTCGTACGGGAAAAACCCATATGTCCAGCACATTGCGAGTCATGAGCATGTTGTAATATTTGCACTCTCATGCTCTTGGGAACAAGAATTTGCGAATGTGCCGACGTAGTCGAATCTTGTACCATACGTACAAGTACGCCGTTTCTCATTGCAATCCAAGATTTTCTATTTGTATCCTGATTCGGATCACCTTTCTTCGCAAGAACGAAGAATTTTTTTAAAGAAGGATCTTCTTCTTGCAATTTTATGAAAGAGTCACGAGTGATTACTAAGTGACTATCTTGGCTATCAACTTCATTATCACTATTCAGTGAAGTTTCGGGTGTTTGTAGAGCTTGTGCTCTTGTAACTACTGCATTTGTAGCTTGCATGTTATTATCTTCCCAAGCAGCAATCTGCTGTGGGGTACACTCCCTAACTCCGTGAATACGACCAATAATAAGGTCCGCAATAGGATTAGGTAAGAGACAAGCATGCACATCTCCAGTAAAGAAAGGAGTGGCAATGCGAATTACAGCAGTAGGATATTTTTCTAGAGTGTCGCCAAATGTGACACATTTAATAACCCTTCCTGTAGCACAAGATGGATCTACAAGCGATTGTCTAACACCAATAGTGGTGCATCCGGAATCGAAAAGTAGTGAGACCGGAGTATCATTAACAAGACCCTTATGTAGAATTAAAGAACCCCTCCCGTCATGCGCAACAGCAGCAGGAAGAGCGGGAAGTGGGTGACCACAACTCAAAGTAGTTATGGTACCCGGTTCGAATAAAGTACTGCATTGGGGGCATTTGTTTGCTCTCTCAAAGTCAAAAGCAGAACCAGTGACAGCGTCAAAGTTTTTACTATCAACAACATGATTACAGGCTCCCTCAGTTTCCTGTTGTACAGCATTAGCCTGCTGATATCTCTTTTTTTTGTGTTGAGATCTACCCCGACTATTATTACCTCTGAAGTTATCAGAGTTATTATTATCTCTGCAGTTATTATTGTCTCTATTGTAATTGTTATCCTGGTTCGAATTCCAGTTTCCACGATTACTATCATGTTCACATTGATGCGAACATCTATTTGTTTGGTTCTGAGGTCTTCGGCAGGAATAACCTCTATTACCATATCCTCTTTTGAAATGCTTATAATTATTAGGGTGATAGTAACGAGTACTATCAGGTTGTCTCCAATTCTTCGAAGAAGAATCACCATGAAATTGATTTCCATGATTTTGACAGAAATTACCGCTACTCTTTCTATCAAAATTTTGTTGGAATCTACGAGCAAAGTTTTGGCCATACGGAGCTGCCGAAGCAACTGGTAAACCTTCTTTCACCTTAGAGTTACCCATGGTTATGTGTGGGTGCGCAGTTACGTATTGGCAACAGAAACCTTCCATTTCTTTTATTGTTTTAGGTTTACGTTCATGAAGGAAAGCAAGGAAAGACTCATTGACAGACGACATGACTTTGTCTCTAAGTATTAAGTCCATAAGTCCTTCATAAGTTTTTTCCGTCTTAGATAGTTCAACCCATCGTGAGAAAGTAATGCGTATTCTTGCAATAAACTCGGAGAATTCAACTCCATTTTCAGGTAACATGTTTTTAAATTGTAGACGATAGCCGTCTTCGTTAAGCTGATATTTCTTTAACAAAGCGGCCCTGACAACCTCATAATTGTTCTTGTCAGGTTCATCCACCATATTTAATATACTTAGAGCTTTACCTGTCAGTATCCCTGATAACTGATAAACATATTTTGCTTTGTCTATGTTATGAGCTGTACATGCTTGTTCAAATCTGTCCAGATAGAACATTATGTCATCACTGGAAGGACTAAATGTTGGTAACTTAATCTTAAAAGTATCATTATTAGCCTTACCAGAAGATGAACCCTTGTTTGAATCATTACCATTACTCATGCTTGTCAATTTCAATTTTTCCAACTCTAAAGCTAAGACCTTTTCTTCATGTTCCATTTTTGCTTTCTCTTTCCTCTCATCAGACTCTCTCTGTAATCTTCTTTCCTCAGCCTGAGCCTCTTTTTGAAGTCTTTCATTTTCAGCTTCTTTTTCAAGTCTTTTATTTTCAGCCTCTTTTTCAAGTCTTTTATTTTCAGCCTCTTTTTCAAGTCTTTTATTTTCAGCCTCTTTTTCAAGTCTTTTATTCTCAGCCTCTTTTTGAAATCTTTCAGCTTCTAGCTGTAGCTGGAGTTTTCTCTCCTCAGCTTCTGATTCCCTTTTTTGTTTTTCCATTTCCATTTGGAATCTTTTTTTCATCCACCTGCATCTGCAGTTTCTTTTGTTCAGCTTCCATTGCTTTATCATATCGAGCAGTTGCAAATTCTTCTAACTTATCACCAGTCTTCCCAAGCAATTTACCCTGCTCAATAAAGTGCTCAAATGTAGACATGTTGTCTAACATATGAGTCCAAAACCTGAAATAATTAACTAATTTATTTCAAACCTAAGTGTAACAAGTCTTAATTAAGCACTTGTATATTCACATCACATTATATTATCCCAGTCTCTGTGGGAAACAAGTCTCCAATCAAAGAACTTGTATATGAAATATCAGCACTCAATTCTTGATCATAAGTGCACTTCTCATTCAATAGTGCACGACACTATTCATCATTCATTTATCATCAGTGTAGTAGTAACAGTGCATTAGCATAGCCCATTAACTAATTACTATAACTGTAAACAATGACTATGTAAACACATGCAGAATGTAAACATTGAAAATGTAAACAATGCAAACAATGTAAACAATAACAATGTAAACAATAACAAAGATCAGCAACAATACAAAAACGTTCGCAGAAATCAACTAAAAATAAAGCAGAAATTAATGAAATATCACAAAAAATGTGACGATATCTGCGCTATAATTAAACAAAATACATGACACCACAGTGTATAAACAAAAATGTTGTATGAAACTAAATTATAGACAAGAGTAGGCTAACAAATACAAACAAATCAAAACAAAACTAAAGAATGCGAAAAATAACGAAAACAATATTAAAACATGTCATCACAGCTAACATAAATAGCAACAGAAGTCGCTTAGCAAATTCCAGTATCGGAAATTTGCAAACCCTACAGAAAACGCTCACAATAGACGACCTCTATGACGTGGCATAATCTAACGGAGACACCACCCAACCGAGAACCCGCTGAAATATAAACATATAAATATACAAATAACATATAGACATATAACATATAGAATGAGATGATACACAGAAGACTCAGCAGAAGTATAAGGGCACAGTTTACATACAAACAGGCCACTTAACTTATAGGCTTCCAATCGTAGAACAGCAGAAAAAACGGATGTCAATCAACGTCCTAAAGAGCGAAGCTCCAACGATGATGGCACATCTGAACTGCTTCCACTGCTAACACGATGGTACAAGAGCTTCTGAAATACTGTGTGTTGAGTTGTTTCGGCACTTGACCTTCTAATCCAAAAGTAAGTTGATGGAAATCGGTACTTGGCCTTCTTCAGAAAACAACCCGTTTCAACCGGCACTTGACCTTCACAAAAACGACAGCACTGGAACCTTGACAGCAGCAACTTGCTTGACTTGCGTAAAAGATAACAGCAGTCCGAGTTATCCGGCAACATGTAACAACGCCGGGTACTGTCAAATTCTTGTTTCCGTCAAAAAGTTGAAATTTTGACTTTTACCGGGCAACGCCGAGTACTTTGAAAATTTTGAAGATGTTGACTGTATTGAAGAATGTTAATTTCTTGAAGGATGCTGATGAATTCTTGTTGAAAATGAAGTGGGTAAGGGACCCCGTGTTTGCTGGTACCAGAATCAAACCAGCTTATGGCCACCAAATGATGCGTGATGCCATATGATGATGGATGGTATCCGCATGTCTGGTTTTGTGTAGTGTGCAGATGTGTTCAGTCAAACAATGTTCATACAAAAATAACAGGGCAATCCACATAGGACGTCAGTAAACTCACGACGTATAAAGTCAATGATTCTTGTAACAGCCGTTGACGTTTTTCTTCATTATTTATTGTGGACGCCACAGTGACAAAATGGTTACGCGAATATGTAGGCACATCAAACAGTCATTATCACAGCAACATTCAATACAGCAATAGACGGTAGACAGCATTACAATGATGAGTCAGATGCATGTTATATTTCATAGTGCTGTAAATGTAGTCAGGTGAAAAACTCCATCCTTTTCTATAACAGCCAGGAGATAACCAGATGTATGAGATCAGTTCACTCTCCTTAGTCTGACTTCAGCAAGACAGACACGTCTGCCGAAGTATAAATAATGTCCTCAAAAATATCCTCTAGATAATAAAGGTTTTCCAAACCTAGTTCATTTAACAAAGTAGCAAGTAATGGTCCTTGGGACATGCATCAACCGATGCAGTACAATACAGCGACATGTGAGCTGGGAAAAACATCTCGTGACGACGACTTTCGAAGACAGGCTATGAATCGAAATCGCTCACGACCAAAAATCGATAGAGTTAATGAAAAGTCAATTTACCTTGCCTTCAGGAAATACACAGAAATATCACGCCTCCCGGCATGTGGGAAACACTAGAGGTATTATCTCGAATAAACGAAATATCCATTAAGAGGACTACACATCCCTGACAGAACAAAAAATAGCGGAGATCCCCTCTTCAACGAGGCATCTCTTTCGCCATTCAAATCGCTCACTCCACTAGTGGTGGGCGGAAACCGATCGACCAAAAAACAAGACCAGTCATGCGCAGTCCAGCGCAAAAAGACCACAGCTCAAAACTTAACTGCATTCAATACCAACGCGGGAAGACAAATGCTTACCGAGAAAAGTGACTATAAATTTCAAGAAGTTGTTGCCCTTGCGTTATAAAATAGATATTGTAATAAAACGATGTTGCGAGAATTTATCACGCAACACCAGGATTATCATACCTTGAGAGGAGCAGATGAATTACAACACCCTCAACGTTGTGTGGCAAATGCGACATCCTCCACAGAACATTTATCAACACATATAATACTTACGCAACATTTGCTACGCTACATTTGGTGGCCATAAGCTGGTTTGTTCTGGTACCAGCATACTCGGGGTCCCTTACCCACTTCATTCAACAAGAATTCAACAAACTGCATTGTTCCAGAAATCAACATACAGCGATTTTTTCAAGACATCTACATACAGAGTTATGGCAGTACCCGGCGTTGAGTCATACATTGCCAGTTGAAACGTGTTGCTGTCGTTTGTGAAGGTCAAGTGCCGATTGAATAAGAAGGCAAAGTACCGATTCAAGCAATTTACGGTTGAATAAGAAGGCCAAGTACCGATTCAAGCAATTAACGATTGAATAAGAAGGTCAAGTGCCGTTAGTTACACTACCTGTACTGTTTAGAAGCTCAAGTACCATCGTCATGGCAGTTGAAGCAGTCCAGATGTACCATCATCGTTGGATCTTCATTCCTTAGGACGCTGATTGTCATCTGTTTTTTCTCCTGTGGCTGACGTTTGGATACCAATAAGTTAAGTGGCCTGTTTGTTTGTGAACTGTGCCCTTATACTTCTACTGAGTCTTCTGTGTTTCATCTCATTCTTTTGTTTACATGTTATATGTTTATGTGTTATTTGTATATTTATATTTATATGTTTATGTTTCTGCGGGTTTTCGGTTGGGCGGAGTCTCCCTTAGATTATACCACGTCATAGAGGTCATCTATTGTGAGCGTTTCTGTAGGGTGTGCAATTTCCGATACTGGAATTTGCAAAGCGACTTCTGTTGCTAATTTTTTGTTAGTTGTGATGCCATGTGTTAGTATTGTTTTCGTTATTTTTCTGCATTCTTTAGTTCTGTTTTGATTTGTTTGTACTTGCTAGCCTCCTCTTTACTATAGTTTAGTTTCATACAACATTTTTGTTTATACACTGTGGTGTCTTGTATTTGTGTTATCTTCTCGTAGATATCATCACATTTTTTGTGATATTTCTTTAATTTTCGCTTTATTTTTTGTTGATTTCTACGAATGTTTTCGTATTGTTGCTAAATCTTTGTTATTGTTTACATTGTATTGTTTACATTGTATTGTTTACAGTGTAATGTTTACATTGTTATTGTTTACATTGTGATTGTGTTTACATAGTCATTAGTTACACTTATAGTAGTTAATTCACATTTAATAGTGGGTTATGCTTATGCATTACTACTACACTGATGATTAATAAATGATGAATAGTATTGTGCACTATTGAATGGGAAGTGCACCTATGATCAAGAGTTGCTTGATGATATTTCAAAAAGGTATATACACAAGTTCTTTGATATAAGACTTGTTTCCCACAGAGATTGGGATAATAATATAGTGTTGTGAGTAAACAAGTGCTTCATTTAAGACTTGTTATAATTAAATTTGAAATAAGATAATTAATTATTTCAGGTTGTGGACTCATAGTATTACACATCATGGCTACATTTGAGCACTTTATTGAGCAGGGTAAATTGCTTGGGAAGACTGGTGATAAGTTAGAAGAATTTGCAACTGCTCAATATGATAAAGCAATGGAAGCTGAACAAAAGAAACTGCAGATGCAGGTGGATGAAAAAAGATTCCAAATGGAAATGGAAAAACAAAAAAGAGAAGCAGAAGCAAAAGCTGAAGAGAAGAGACTACAAATTGAGTCTGAAAATAAAAGATTTGAAATAGAGGCTGAAAATAAAAGACTTGAAAAAGAGGCTGAAAAAAAAGACTTGAAAAAGAGGCTGAAGAAAAAAAGTTACAAAGAGAAGCAGAAACAAAAGCTGAAGAGAAAAGACTTGAGGCTGAAAATAAAAGACTTGAAAGAGAGTCTGAAGAGAGAAAAGCAAAAATGGAGCATGAAGAAAAAATCTTAGCTTTGGAAATTGAGAAATTAAAGGTGATGAACATGGGTAATGCTAATGATGCAAATAAGGTCTCAGATAAGACTAATGCAAGCACTTTCAAACTTAACCTACCACCATTCAATGCTTCCATCGACGATATAACATTCTATTTGGACAGATTTGAAACTTCATGTAAAGTACATAACATAGATAAATCATTGCAGGTTTATCATTTGTCCAAAATACTTAGAGGTGATGCTTTAAGTATGTTAAGTATGGTAGATGAGCCTGACAAGAACAACTATGAGGTTGTCAGGGCTATGTTGTTAAAAAAATACCAACTTGACGAAGACGGCTATCGTCTTCAATTTAAAAATATGTTACCAGAAACTGGTGTGCAATTCTCTGAATTCATATCAAAGACACGTCTTACTTTTTTACGTTGGGTGGAGCTGTCTAAGACAGAAAAAACTTATGAAGGACTTATGGACTTAATACTTAGAGACAAAGTCATGTCTTCTGTCAACGAGTCGTTCCTTGCTTTCCTTCATGAACGTAAACCTAAAACAATAAAAGAAATGGAAGATTTCTGTAGCCAATATATAACTGCGCATCCCCACGTAACCATTGGTAACTCTAAAGTAAAAGAAGGTCTGCCAGTTGCTTCGGCAGCACCTTATGGTCAAAACTCTAGTAATAGATTCCAACAAAATTTTGATAAGAAAAGTAACCGTAGTTACGGTCAAAATTATGGAAATCAATTTCAGGGTGATTCTTCGTCGAAGAATTGGAGACGAGCTGACAGTCCTCGTTACTTCCAACCTAATAATTTTAGGCATTTCAGAAGAGGATATGGTAATAGAGGGTTTTCCTCGCGTAAACCTCAAAACCAAACAAATAGATGTTCACATCAATGTGGACATGATAATAATCATGGAAACTGTGGTTCGAAACATGATAACAGTTATAATAGAGACAATAACAACAGTGATAACTTCAGAGGTAATAGTAGTCGCGGTAGATCTCAATACAAAAAAAAAAAGAGATATCAGCAGGCTAACTCGGTTCAACAAGAATCTCAGGGAGCCTGTAATCAGGTTTCTGATAATAAAAACTCTGACGCTGTCACTTGTTCTTCATTTGACTTTGGGAGAGCAAACAAGTGCCCCCAATGCAGTACTTTGTTCGAACCGACTACAATATCGACTTTGAGTTGTGGTCACCCTCTCCCCGCTCTTCCTGCTTCGGTTGCACATGACGGGAGAGGTTCTCTAATCCTACATAAGGGTCTTGTTAATAATACTCCGGTCTCACTACTTTTCGATTCCGGATGCACCACTATTGGTGTTAGACAATCGCTTGTAGATCCATCCTGTGCGACAGGAAGGGTTATCAAATGTGTCACATTTGGCGGCACTCTAGAGAAATATCCTACTGCTATAATTCACATTGCCACTCCTTTCTTTACGGGAGATGTGCATGCCTGTCTCTTACCTAATCCTATTGCGGACCTTATTATTGGTCGTATCCACGGAGTTAGGGAATGTACCCCACAGCAGATTGCTGCTTGGGAAGATGATAATATGCAAGCTACCAATGCAGTGGTTACAAGAGCACAAGCTCTACAAACACCGCAAACTTCGTTGAATACTGATAATGAAGTTCATAGCCAAGATAGTACCTTGGTTATTTCTCGTGACTCGTTCATAAAATTACAAGAAGAAGATCCTACGCTAAAGAAATTCTTCATTCTTGCGAAGAAAGGTGATCCAAATAAGGATACACAAAGAAAATCTTGGATAGAAATGAAAAACGGCGTACTTGTACGTATGGTACAAGACTCGGCTACGTCAGCACATTCGCAAATTCTTGTTCCCAAGAGTATGAGACTGCAAATATTGCAGCATGCTCATGACTCGCAATGTGCTGGACACATGGGATTTTCCCGTACAAAGTCGAGAGTCCTTGCGGCTTTCTTTTGGCCCTTTGTTAACAAGGACATCCGTATATACTGCCGATCATGTCAGGTATGTCAGGAGGTCAAATCTAGAGGACCACGACATGCTGCGCCTATCCAGGCTGCTGACATCCCTATTCGGCCATTCCAGAAAATGGCCATAGATATTATTGGCCCTTTTAAGATAAAGTCGGCCAGAGGACATCAGTTTATTCTTACATGTGTCGATATGTGCACACGTTGGCCAGAGGCTATCCCTCTAAAGAGCATATCTACTACAGATATCGCAGATGCTCTTTGGCTGATATTTTCTCGCTTGGGGTTCCCCAGAGAAATACTGTCAGACCATGGCACTCAACTCATATCTGATACTATGTCTCAAGTAATGTCTACCTTACACATTAAAAGATCTCTCAGTAGCATCTATCATCCTATGTCTAATGGGTTAGTTGAGCGTCTGAATAGAACGCTCAAGACTTTACTTGGTAAGATAACTGAAGACCATCCTCAAGATTGGGACAGGGTTTTACCTGCGGCTCTCTTTGCCTATAGAGAGGTCCCAAATGAGCACACAGGATTTTCTCCCTTTGAACTTGTCTTTGGCGCGCGTCCGCGCGGCCCTATGTCTTTATTACACGATCTCATCACTGCCGATGATATTAGTGATGACACTCAATCTTCATATGAGTATGTCATTGCTCTGAGGCAAAAGATCATTGAGGCATGCAAACTAGCGACTGCTTCGTCAGAAATTGCTAAAGAAAAAGCAAGGCAGTTTGCTAACAAGAACAGATGTCTACGACAACTTTGTCCAGGTGACAAAGCATTCGTCCTACTCCCCAGTAGGGAAAATAGACTTCTGATTGCATGGAAAGGTCCATATGCAATAGTCTCACGAATTTCCGATGTTGACTATGTGGTCGATATAGATGGAAAGCATAAGACTTTCCATATCAACATGCTGACGGAATTTCATGAGCGTCCAGACTATTTGCTGCCTATTTTTCAGGCAACGGACGAATCTTCGGTACCTCATGGTCATTACTCATCCCTGTCTGTCATACAGGATGAGGAATCTGTTTTTTCTGATGTCGATCTCCCTCTTCCAGTGGTTCCACTACATTCTATGGAATCTTGGAAAGATGTGTCCATTTCTCCTAATCTTTCTGTTGATGAACATCGTCAAGTCTCGTCGATGTTACAGACATTTAAGGATGTTCTAACCGACATCCCTGGTCACACGAATGTCATAGAACATGACATAATTCTTACCGACAGTAATCCTATTAGGGTTAGGCCGTATCCTATCCCTATACACTTTCAGTCACAAGTGGAAAAGGAATTGGATGAAATGATCCAATTAAACATAATTGAACCATCGACTTCTCCATATTCTTCTTCCATGGTTATTGTTCGGAAGAAAGATAAGAACATACGAATTTGCGTTGATTATCGCAAACTAAATCAAGTCACAAAGTTCGATGCTGAACCTATGCCTTTACTAGAGGATCTACTTAGTAGACTTTCTAATTCTAGATTCTTCACTAAACTTGACTTGTCAAAAGGTTATTGGCAAGTGCCTTTAGCAGATCATGCCAAACCTCTGACTGCTTTCTCTACACCTAGGGGTTTATTTCAATGGAATGTAATGCCTTTCGGTCTTATGAACGCCCCTGCTACTTTCGTTCGCATGATGCGTCGAATACTTTCTCATCGTTCGGATGTCATCGCTTACTTAGATGATATCTGTCTCTTCAGTGATTCTTGGGAAGATCACTATCTGGGTTTATATAAACTACTGTCTACTCTACGTGAGTATAATCTGACAGCAAAACCTTCTAAAGCTTATATTGGTTTTGGTGAAATTTCTTTTCTGGGTCATCGTGTTGGTCATGGTCTCTTGAAGACAGAAGACCACAATACTTCGAAAATATTGAACATCTCTGTACCTAAAACGAAGAAACAAGTCCGGAGTCTCTTGGGGTTAATCCAATTCTATGGGAGATTTATTCCGAATCTATCTTCGATAATGGCACCTCTGTCAACGTTGTTGAAGAAAGGGTCACCTAATCTGATTCGTTGGTCTCAGGAATGTCAATCTTCCTTAGACCAGATTAAAAGTATATTTTTTTCTCCTCCCATCCTAAGATTACCTACTCTTGATAGAACTTTTGTTCTTCGAAGTGATGCTTCATCCACTGGGATCGGAGCAGCACTTATGCAGGAATATGCTGAAACTCTGCATCCTGTCATGTACATTTCTAGAAAACTAAATGCGGCAGAGAGGAACTACTCGGTTTTAGACCGTGAATTGTTAGCTATGGTTTGGTCTATTCTCAAACTACAAAGATTCCTCCTGGGCGCACACTTCATTCTAGAAACTGATCAGAAAGCTCTTACAGCTATTCAGACTAAGAACTTGAAGAGTTCGAGATCCACTCGATATGCTATTGCTCTTCAACCTTTTCACTTCACGGTACGAGCTATCCGTGGGTAGGATAATGTGATGGCTGACATTCTGTCTAGATGCCCACATGATTCCAACTAATACTTCTGTTCTATTTCTAGATATACGACAGAGCCATAACACACCTATATTACTACAATACATTAGCACATCAGTCCTCACTTTAGGTGAACACATACCATTGTGCTTTGTTATCATCTTCTTCTGTTCCCATCTTTAATATAAGAAGAAGACTGAGTAGTTAATATAAGGGCCGAAAGTTCCAAAGGCCACAATTATTAATAATAATGTATTGTATAGTATGAAACTTAATGGCTATTAAATAGAATTATATTGTTTGTTTTTTCTCAGCACGTTATTGTTGATCTGAGAAGCTACCTTTCTATTGTCAAACATGGAGAGTTCCACATTGTACAGTTTCTTTGAAACGACAGGAGATGTGTCCTCGATCTTCATTTATATTTAATTTCATTGTGTAATGGTAATATTAAACATTTAGATAATGTAATATTTAACATTCAATATCAGATGTGTACATCCATTCTAAGCGGTATTAGATTATGACACTGCTATTTGATTATAATGATATGAACTTGCATATTTATATTGTATTTTCATGCAAGCGTAGTGTGTGTTGGTGGCACCTCCCCGATATATTTTTTAAATCAGATTTTTTATCTGTTAAGAAATATTCTCACCAGACACTTTATGTGTCAATTTAGCCTCATATTAGACAGTGCAATTACTTATCCCCGCATAATTCGTGCGTTGTTAAACCGTTTTTTGGTTTTACTCTTGGATATTTAAAAAAAAAAATGTTGCACATTTTTTTTTATCGGGAGGTGGCAGTAATGTTGCTGCTAAAAACTTGTAGCAACTTATTCTGACCATGCATTCTGACTAGATTCATTTTTTAATGCATGGGAAGGAACTCATGAAATTGTAGTCACTTTTATTTCTACAGTCGTCTAATCTTGATAGCTATCGTTAAGAAGTTTTCTTATCTTGATAGCTAGGGTTGCCGATAGCTGTGTGAACGATTTTGAGTCACGACCATATATGGAGCGCTCAGATCGTCAGTTCTTTGAAAACAGTTGGCAATCGCAATGTTTCAAGATTCATTTCCTTTTAAGGTAATAGATCTTAAGTCGAACATCGTAGAACATTCTTCGTTTCGTAAATTGGCCTGAGTTGTATTCGATTCGCGTGTTCTGCGCATGTCCCTTTTTGTGGCGTGGGTAAAACGATTTCCGCCCAGGTCAGTCTGTGCTGAGAAGCTGTGAAGGCGAGACGTAGCTATGTGCTAGTCTTCGCTTAGTTTATTCAGGAAGGAGTCCTCATGATTGTTGTTCCTATCTTGAGATGATATATCTGTAGTGGTTTTGATGGTATTGTATGATGGTGATATTACTAAGTGTAATGTATGAGGTCAGCTGTGAAGGCTCCTGAGATAAAATGTAGTTGTGAATTTTCAGAAGGCCTTTCTTGCTACCACTACGACCTCACACCTATCTTTTTTCCTAATGAATGTGGCTACGTTATAATCTAGGGGACTGAATGTAATGTGTTGTATTGACATATACAAACACACACACACAGATATTAAATAATATATTATCAATAAAATTTAGAACACAATGAACTAAATCCAGCTGGTGAAATTTTAGAAAGTAAATCTTTTTTTAAATTTATTTGTTCTGAACCAAGGTTTTATTTGGCCAGAACATATGAAAAGATTTTGGAATTTATGAGTGAATGGCATGAATAAATGACATGATAAATAAAATGTGTGTACGTATACAAATTTTAAGATTAGTTAGTATTTCTACAGTTTATAATTTTATTTTCCCTGGGAGAACGATGAATAGATGTGCTGTTGGGGTGGCTTCATCCCTCCCTGTCTAAGTTTACCAAACATTGTCCATTAATGATGGAAGTAAATGGGATGTTTTAGTAGGAATTCACTTTGGGTGTTATGTCTATGAAGTTGGTGTAAATCCAGCAGACCAGCCTGCTTACGTAACTTTGAAGAAGTAGCGCTGGTGCTGGAATCTGGTGGCCCCACCTCTCCGTGCTTGGGGGCAATATATCGGGTGGCCCCACCTCTCCGTGCTTGGGGGCAATATATCGGGTGGCCCCCACCTCTCCGGGCTTGGGGGCAATACAAGGCTGTTCTGCCGAGATGCGACACTGCACGGGTCCTCACTGTCAATTATCTACCCAGCATTTGACACCGCCTTTTGGTGTCAACATAAAAAACTCACAGCTCTGAAATAAAGTATTGGTTTGGGTTCAGAACCTTACCTAAGGAGCCACTTCTACACGTAACAATTTACAATAACACCATTTAGACAGGGTCAGATCTCTCTGACCATACAACACATCTTACCAAGTTGGTTTCCCATAGGATAAGTTCTCCCAGACTACATATTCAGAAATATGTTTATTAGCTTCTTGCCCTAGGATAGGATAGGTGATATGTTCCACTGATCTCAACACTTGATCTGTCCTTCCTAATCATTGCTGGAGTATATATATATTGTTTGTCCCTAGACCCTGAACTAGGGCGGGGGGTCTAGAGCAAATCCTTACTTATTTGTAAGGCTAGATTTCGATATGGCAGTATCAAATCACTCGAAACATTAAACAATATTCAAAATATACAAAGAAATAATTTCAATCTTACCAGATTATGAATAAAGAACACAGAAATGCTAGCAAAACTCAGCTGAGCTGCTGGCTATAGTATGGCGTCCCTGAACTTATTTCAATTTATTTCATTTGGAAATCACCACACTTGAAATTTACTGTGTCTATCACTGGACAACTATTGAGGAATGGCCCCAAATGCGCGTCTGAGCGCCGATAATATGATTGTCTGTGGCCAATCAATGCCTTGGTTTTTTTAAATTCAAATTTCCTACACTAAAGTCATTTCAGTCATGCTTCAGTCAAGTATGGATTTTTATCTGTTAGTCCGTCCGTCTCTACTTGCGTTTTCACAAAAACGTACTTGTTTTTTGAACCAACCTATTCGTCCCCTCTACACTTTTTGTCTGTAAAGTTATTTTTAGCCACAGCTCCCACCAATTCCCCTTCTCTTTCATTCTAACTAGATTTGGACACTTGAGTCTTCAAGGTCGCGATTTTTGTGCAAATAGTGACTTGTTTGATTCAATGCAGTCTTTCGCTGATGTGAACAACACAGTCTTTTGTCAACGTCTTCATTATTACCTATCCGTCTGTATAAATAAAAGCATATTATTTCACTGCTCAGAATGGGCCATCCGGCCAGCTAATTTTTATATTCCTAACATTAATATTAAGAAAAAGTTACTTTTTAAATTTTGTAATATTTCAAGCATCTGCGTTTGCCGCTGAATTCAAATAAAAGGCTTGGTATCGCAAAAGCGTCCAATAAATGACTGTGGCGTATCATATCCAAGGTCCCTTCTGTCGAGTTCCTTACTTTATGTCAACTTGGGAAACGTGACTTTTTCTCCGTTCCCACCCCCCCCCCCCCCCCCCCCCCCCCCCCCCCCTCCCCCCCCCCCCCCCCCCCAATTGCGTCTCCTTACCCTTGCTAGTCTCACGCAATTTTTTCAGTCATATTTTTTTTTCCTTTTGATCCGCCGTTCTCATCCCGTTCAAATGGTAACCGTTTTGATTTCCCGTCTAGCAAGTCAATTTTTATGGAGGGTGATGACCCGCGGTCAGGGCGATCATGTACTATCAGCAGCTTACGCATTATGTTTTTATCCTTACATTTTATCCTTTGGAGATATTTTTACGTTGTATCACTTGTTAATTTTATGACACATCTCCCCACTTGAAAACATGCCTACGGCAAGTTCTAAAACCAGTGATACACATAGATAAAATCTCTCCTCACGTCTGCCATTACTCTAATTTTGATCACAGGGGTGCCGACTGAGGAAATCTGCACCGACATTCAATTTGCCTGGGATATATTGGATACTAAACTGATAAGGTTGAAGCAATAAAGACCACCTCAGCAATCTTGCGTTTTCATGCTTAGCCTGAGATAAGAATACGAGAGGCTGATGATCCGTCTCGACCACAAAAGTCCTACCATACAGATAGATTTGAAACTTCTTTATTGCCCAGATTAACGCTAAACATTCTTTTTCGCTTGTGGAGTATCCTTGTTCCGCCTTATTCAATTTGCGGCTTGCATAAGCGACTGGTTTCAGTTCCCCATCAGGTGAAGATGATCTTTGCAACAAAGCCCCTCCGAGTCCTACATTACTTGCATCGGTTCTTAAGACAAAGTCCTGTGTCAAATCAGGCAGTTTGAGAATAGGCTTGCTAGTGAGTTTTTCCTTTAACTCTTGGAACGCTAGTTCACATTGTGCAGTCCAAATAATTTTATCTGGAAGTCCCTTGCGAGTCAGATCAGTCAGAGGAGCACAAATAGCGTTAAAATTTTTGATGTATTTCTGATAAAATCCGCATAACGACACGAATGATCGCACGTCTTTTTTTGTTTGTGGTCTAGGTGCTCTCTGCAGTTTTTCCAAGTTCTTAGGATCAGGGGTCATATTACCCTGATATACAGTGTGTCCCAAGAATTCCAACTCTTTGCATCCAATACAACATTTTGTTGGCCTAGCAGTTAAGTTCGCCTCCCGAAGTCTATTAAATAACATCTCTAGAGCTTCAATGTGTTCTTCAAATGTCTCTGTGGCGACGAGAATATCATCCATGAAATTCGTGATACATGGGTTATTCAGGGGATCCAACAATTTGCGCATCATCCTTGAAAATACACTCGGAGCATTTTTCAGTCCGAATGGTAGCATATTGAATTCATAATGTCCATCCGAAGTGCTAAAAGCCAAATAAGGTCTCACTTCAGGCTTCACTGGGATCTGGTAATAGCCTTTACTAAGATCCACCTTTGAAAAGTATTTTGCCTTGTTCAGTCTGGCAAATAACTGTTTTGTGTCTGGTAATGGATCCACTTGTCCTTCTGTGACAGCATTCAGTTTCCTGTAATCTATGCACAGTCTGTGTTCCCCAGACGGTTTTCTCAACAAAACGACACTAGAACTAAAAGATGATTCACTGTGCGAAATAATCCCCTCCTTCAACAAATAATCTATTTCTTCCTTCAATGCCTTCTCCTTCGCGAACGGAATAGAATAGGCTCTCATACAGATTGGGTTTGAGTCTACCAGTTTCATGTCATACTGTAGCAAATTTGTATGGCCTGGTTTATCTGTTAGTACATCTGTATGTTCCTCCAGAACCTGTTGAACTCTCTCCCTCTGGTTTTTAGTCAGGTGCTTACTGACTTTTACCTGTGCTGCTGTTTCACAAGGATGTAATGGGTATTCATGTGAGGTGAGTGGTTCCTTTTGCATCTGGGTTGCAATAGCCAAGGTCAATAAGGGGGTGCTTTCCTGGAGTGGTCTGTCCAGATACTTCTTTAATAAGTTTACATGATAAACTTTCTCCTTCCCCTTTTTGTCAATTTTATAGTTTGTTCTAGACACCTTCTCTAGAACCGTATAGGGACCTTGCCAACCAATTTGTAATTTATTCTGGCTACCGGGTAGTAGAAGAAGCACCTTCTCTCCCACAGCTAGTTCTCGGTCCTTTGCCTTCCTATTAAAATATGCTGCATGTTTCTTCCTGGCTTGTTTCAAATTATCATTTGCCAGTTTCCATCCAGCTTTCAAACGAGTGGTCAGTTCGTTCACGTATTGATAAGATGAGGTAACAGGTTCTTCCGCCTTCTCATCCGTCCAGGTCCTTAATAAAGCTTCTAAAGGACCTTTTATTGGCCTCCCAAATAGCAGAGTTGCGGGAGCCATCCCGGTTGAACTATGTGGTACCTCCCGATACGCAAACAATGCGGCGGGCAGGAATTGATCCCACAGATCCGGTTTTTCGTGTGCCAGCTTTCTCAGGATAGAAATGAGAGTCCCGTTGAACCTCTCTACCTGGCCGTTCCCTTGTGGATGGTACGGACTACAATGAAAGTGTCTGGCTTGAAATAGTTTAAAAACTTCTTCCGTTAGTTTCCCCTTGAACTGAGATCCATTATCCGTCAAGATTTGATGCGGGAATCCTAATCGGGTAAATATTGTAAGTAGTGCCTCTGCTACATGTTTTGAATCAATTGATGGCAGGGCTACCGCCTCTCCCCACATAGAACAAGTGTCCACCAGAGTAAGGATGTAACTGTTCCTCCTCTTGGTCCGAGTGAGAGGTCCCACAATATCCACTGCAACCCTCTCAAAAGGTGTTCCCACTATGGGCATTTCCCCTAGAGTTGCAGGAGCAGTCCAGTGCCTTGGAGCTACCCTTTGACATTCAGGGCAGGATTTGACATATCTTTTTATATCCTCCGTTATCCCTGGCCAGAAGTAATGACAAGCTATACGCTGTCCTGTGGCGCTGATCCCCATGTGACCACTGAAGGGAATCGCATGCCCGAGTTCCATCACTTTATCTCTATATGAGGTGGGAAGAACCAACTGGTTGTGACCATTTGTTCCAGTTCCGGCCTTCCTGTATAATAGTTTGTTCTTCATGAAATATTCCCCCTTGCTCGGAGGTGTGTGGCATTTGGGCAATTTTTTTAAAACATGGCTTGAGTGTCCTATCCTCAGCCTGCGCCTTTCTCATCTCCTCTGGATGAGCATTTATAGGTTCACCTTCTTCCTCCTTCTTCTGTGACCTGGTCTGCACTGTCGCCATGATCACAGGTTTCTCGGGATTCCCCAAGAAGACGTATCTACACCCCAATATCAGAGGGTAGATTGGTTCATCTATCACTGCTGCTCTGATTTCTCCTTCCACATAGCGAGTTTTCACCGTTATCCTTGCGATGGGAAGTGTCATGAGTGGTATGTCCTTAGTCGCCCCTTGTATTTCCACTGTTTCTGTGGTATACTGACTTGGGTCCACTAGGCTAGACTTCACAACTGAATCATAATCCAAACCTGTATCATAAAGGCACCTTATGGTGACCCCATTACAAATAACATCCTCACAAACTGGGGGGTGATAAGGTTCCTGTTGTCCATTAGGATTAACCTTTAATCTTTGCGTCCCCGACTTCATTGCAGCAATGTTTGAAGGTTTCCTTCTACAAAATTCGGTGTTATGGTTATCTTTCTTGCACCATTTACACCATCTTTTTCCTTGGTTCAACGGTTTTCTTTCATTGAACTTTTGGTCATTGAACTGTGAGTTTCTGTCGCGATAGTCATTTCTTGGCCGCTCAAAGTTTGTCCTACCTTTATTTCCCTGCTCTCTATTATCAAATTTATTAAATTGCTGTGGAGCTTTAAAATTGTCTATGTGCTTCTTTTTAGCACCACTTACCTCTGCCTGGGCTGCCTGATACCTCTCAGCGACATTTAAAACCTCTCCCAACTTCTCTGCACCTTGTTCCATGAGAAATTTTCTCATGTCTGGAGCCATGGACTCTCTCAATTGCTCAATCATGATCATTTCTTTAAGATCTTGGGTCTTCCCCAGAGCAGTCCATTTCTCCAAATAGGTTTCCAGTCTAGCAGAGAATTGGTGGTATGTCTCCCCAGACAACAGTTTGGCATTTCTAAATTTCTTACGATAAAATTCACCATTCTTCTCGTACCTTAATAACAAAGCCTGCTTTAACATGTCATAATTGTCTTGGTCTTCCCTGTTCATTTTAGCAAAGACTTCATAAGAAGTACCTCTCAGTCCCTGTGATAGCTTTAAACTCCACCTCTCTCTCTCTAACCCATATGTAGTAGCTAATAACTCAAAACGTCCTAGGTACCCCTCTATGTCATCGTCTTTCTCAACAAAATGGTCTAAATGAAACCCCATAGCTGAGTTTGAGGCTCCCAGACTAGGCGTAGCATCTGAGGCAAAAGGGCTGGCACCATTTTCAGGAGCCTGGCCTTGTAACTCCAGCTCCCTTAGTCGTAATTCGTGCTCCCTTTGCAACCTTCTATCTTCTGCCTCCCTTTCGGCCTTTTTATCTTCTGCCTCCCTTTCGGCCTTTTTATCTTCTGCCTCCCTTTCGGCCTTTTTATCTTCTGCCTCCCTTTGCTGTCGTTTGTCTTCTGCCTCAATCTGCAGCCTCTTAATTTCTCTATCAGCCTCAATTTGTAACCTCTTCTCTTCAGCCAACCTTTCAGACTCTAATTTTCTTTCAGCCTCTTTTTCTAATCTCCTTTCTTCCCGTTCAATATATTTATCACATTCAGCCGTTACGTATTGAATTAAAATCTGACCATCCATTCCCATCTCCTTTGCGGTCAGCACAGCAGCTGATCTAAATTTTGCTAGCTCCGCCATACTTTCTAAACAAATCTAGCAATAAGCAAAGTAAAATTTCCAATCTCTAAAGTAATTATAATTATTCTAGACCAAAATAATTCTAATTAACTAATTAACTAACACTGGCTGTGAAGATTCACCAACTTCTAATTGCCCTTTTAATTTAAAGGGACACTTTTAATTTTAAGGGAATTTTACAATTTTGTTCCCCTAATTTTATTTCTCCCACCAGGAGATCCTTATATTACTGTTTATGCTAATTATCCCTGGACAAGACCCCAATATATGTAGTGGTTTTGATGGTATTGTATGATGGTGATATTACTAAGTGTAATGTATGAGGTCAGCTGTGAAGGCTCCTGAGATAAAATGTAGTTGTGAATTTTCAGAAGGCCTTTCTTGCTACCACTACGACCTCACACCTATCTTTTTTCCTAATGAATGTGGCTACGTTATAATCTAGGGTACTGAATGTAATGTGTTGTATTGACATATACAAACACACACACACAGATATTAAATAATATATTATCAATAAAATTTAGAACACAATGAACTAAATCCAGCTGGTGAAATTTTAGAAAGTAAATCTTTTTTTAAATTTATTTGTTCTGAACCAAGGTTTTATTTGGCCAGAACATATGAAAAGATTTTGGAATTTATGAGTGAATGGCATGAATAAATGACATGATAAATAAAATGTGTGTACGTATACAAATTTTAAGATTAGTTAGTATTTCTACAGTTTATAATTTTATTTTCCCTGGGAGAACGATGAATAGATGTGCTGTTGGGGTGGCTTCATCCCTCCCTGTCTAAGTTTACCAAACATTGTCCATTAATGATGGAAGTAAATGGGATGTTTTAGTAGGAATTCACTTTGGGTGTTATGTCTATGAAGTTGGTGTAAATCCAGCAGACCAGCCTGCTTACGTAACTTTGAAGGTGTAGCGCTGGTGCTGGAATCTGGTGGCCCCACCTCTCCGTGCTTGGGGGCAATATATCGGGTGGCCCCACCTCTCCGTGCTTGGGGGCAATATATCGGGTGGCCCCACCTCTCCGGGCTTGGGGGCAATACAAGGCTGTTCTGCCGAGATGCGACACTGCACGGGTCCTCACTGTCAATTATCTACCCAGCATTTGACACCACCTTTTGGTGTCAACATAAAAACTCACAGCTCTGAAATAAAGTATTGGTTTGGGTTCAGAACCTTACCTAAGGAGCCACTTCTACACGTAACAATTTACAATAACACCATTTAGACAGGGTCAGATCTCTCTGACCATACAACACATCTTACCAAGTTGGTTTCCCATAGGATAAGTTCTCCCAGACTACATATTCAGAAATATGTTTATTAGCTTCTTGCCCTAGGATAGGATAGGTGATATGTTCCACTGATCTCAACACTTGATCTGTCCTTCCTAATCATTGCTGGAGTATATATATTGTTTGTCCCTAGACCCTGAACTAGGGCGGGGGGTCTAGAGCAAATCCTTACTTGTTTGTAAGGCTAGATTTCGATATGGCAGTATCAAATCACTCGAAACATTAAACAATATTCAAAATATACAAAGAAATAATTTCAATCTTACCAGATTATGAATAAAGAACACAGAAATGCTAGCAAAACTCAGCTGAGCTGCTGGCTATAGTATGGCGTCCCTGAACTTATTTCAATTTATTTCATTTGGAAATCACCACACTTGAAATTTACTGTGTCTATCACTGGACAACTATTGAGGAATGGCCCCAAATGCGCGTCTGAGCGCCGATAATATGATTGTCTGTGGCCAATCAATGCCTTGGTTTTTTTTAAATTCAAATTTCCTACACTAAAGTCATTTCAGTCATGCTTCAGTCAAGTATGGATTTTTATCTGTTAGTCCGTCCGTCTCTACTTGCGTTTTCACAAAAACGTACTTGTTTTTTGAACCAACCTATTCGTCCCCTCTACACTTTTTGTCTGTAAAGTTATTTTTAGCCACAGCTTCCACCAATTCCCCTTCTCTTTCATTCTAACTAGATTTGGACACTTGAGTCTTCAAGGTCGCGATTTTTGTGCAAATAGTGACTTGTTTGATTCAATGCAGTCTTTCGCTGATGTGAACAACACAGTCTTTTGTCAACGTCTTCATTATTACCTATCCGTCTGTATAAATAAAAGCATATTATTTCACTGCTCAGAATGGGCCATCCGGCCAGCTAATTTTTATATTCCTAACATTAATATTAAGAAAAAGTTACTTTTTAAATTTTGTAATATTTCAAGCATCTGCGTTTGCCGCTGAATTCAAATAAAAGGCTTGGTATCGCAAAAGCGTCCAATAAATGACTGTGGCGTATCATATCCAAGGTCCCTTCTGTCGAGTTCCTTACTTTATGTCAACTTGGGAAACGTGACTTTTCTCCGTCCCCCCCCTCCCCCCCCCCCCCCCCCCCCCCCCCCCCCCCCCCCCCCCCCCCCCCCCCCCCGAATTGCATCTCCTTAACCTTGCTAGTCTCACGCAATTTTTTCAGTCATATTTTTTTCCTTTTGATCCGCCGTTCTCATCCCGTTCAAATGGTAACCGTTTTGATTTCCCGTCTAGCAAGTCAATTTTTATGGAGGGTGATGACCCGCGGTCAGGGCGATCATGTACTATCAGCAGCTTACGCATTATGTTTTTATCCTTACATTTTATCCTTTGGAGATATTTTTACGTTGTATCACTTGTTAATTTTATGAACGATATGACTAGTTTGCTCAGCTCACGATCCACTTAGATTGTCACGCATCGATTGATGCCTGTCCTACGGACTATTTGCTTCCTGAACTTTGTTGATGGATCTAGGTTTGATACCTTTGCTGTTTGCTGGACAATAGAGGACGATAATGTGGCGCTCAAAAGACATGCCTGTCTTGTTGAGGTCAAATCGAGGAGACCATCTTTAATCTCCTAGTTGATATCTTCTAGCTCTTATGGAAAGGGGGAAGTTTACTACCTGACTACATGTACAGCGGCTTTACGATATCCTAAAAGGCAGATGATGCACATTATTTTGATGCTGTCTGCTGTGCCAGTTGAATTGTCTACATATGTAATAATGACTGTTTGATCGTACCTATGATGTACCTGCTTGTTTATGTCTACACACTTCGTCATGGTGGCGTTTATAATAAATTATACAAAACCGTCACTAGCTGTTGCAAGCATCATTGACTTTTCACATCGTGAGTTAACGTGACGTCATTGTGTGGATTGCCTTGTTCGTAATGCTCACTGTCTGTATACACATCTACATCACACTTAAACCAGACTACAGACACCAAGTTACTACGCCTCATCATCCCTGGTGTCTGAGGGTGGCACACTACTCCGCAAAGGCCAGGATTATCATACCTTGAGAGGAGCAGATGAATTACAACACCCTCAACGTTGTGTGGCAAATGCGACATCCTCCACAGAACATTTATCAACACATATAATACTTACGCAACATTTGCTACGCTACAGCGACATTCCTTTTATAACAGTTAACGAAGTTTATAACTATCTTATTGATCTTAAAGATAATAACTCATCGGGACTTGATGGAATCAGTAATCGAATACTGCGTTATGCTGCACCAGCTATTACTGATACACTAACATACATATATAATCAATGTCTCGCAAGGAGCTACTTTCCATCTGCCTTTAAAATCGCTAAAGTATACCCTCTTGTTAAACCTGGTTCATCAGATAATAACAACCTTGGTAACTATAGGCCCATTTCTGATATATCGTCGCTGTCCAAACCACTGAAAAAACACATACACAAAACAGTAATAGAACACATAGCCAATAATGACCTGCTAGTTGATAGTCAGTCGGGGTTTAGACCAAAACATTCATGTCACACAGCCTTAACAAAAATGATAGACAACTGGCATCTAAACATCAATAACGATAATTTATGTGGAGCAATCTTTGTAGACTTTAAAAAAGCATTCGATATGATAGATCACACTATTTTAATCAGAAAATTAGAAACAATGAAAGTAAATCTTAAGCTGGTGAAGTTAATTAAATCATTTCTGACAGACAGACAACAAGTGGTGTCTTACAATAATTCTTTGTCCAACCCAACTGTTGTTGATATCGGTGTTCCCCAGGGCTCTATTCTCGGCCCTCTTCTCTTTGCCGTATACATTAATGATCTTCCTCTGTACATCAAACATTCATCCTGTGACCTGTTTGCCGATGACTGTACTGTTTACATTAGTGACAAAAGCTGCACTGCACTAGAACTATCTTTACAAACTGATACACATAATATTATTAAGTGGAGCAACGAGAATCCAATGCAAATAAATATTAATAAAACAAAATGTATGTTAATATCAACCAGACAAAAACTACAAAGCTCGCAGAAAACAACACTTCAGCTCTACATTGGAACATCACTAATTGAAAACGTAAATGAACATAAAACTCTAGGTCTAACTGTTGACCAGCACCTAAGTTGGAACTCACATGTAAGTGCACTCACAAAGCTAACGGCACAAAAAGTTTACCAATTAGCCAAAATCAAACACTTCCTAGATGAGGGGGCAAGGAAAATGTTCTACACATCTCACATACAAACATATCTTGGCCAATGTTCCACAATCTGGAATGGTTGTTCCATATCCAACACAAAAAGGCTTCATTCACTTCAAAAACGTGCAGTGCGCCTAGTTGCTGATAAACACCAAACACATTGTACAGATTTATATAACTATCTTAAAATATACCCCTTAGAAAGCGCTTCCTATTTAACAAAGCTAAATTCGCTCACAAAATCTTGTCACAGAATGCTCCAACGTATTTGTGGCCACTTTTAAAATTCAATGAAAAACGTAGTAACCGCTTAAACCAGTTACAGGTACCCAAGCCCAGGCTAGATTTGTACAAGAAGAGCTTGGCTTACTCAGCTGCTCATCTTTGGAACAATCTTCCACATGACCTGAAAAACATGCACAGTCCCTACTCATATAATCGTAGACTGTTCAAATACATTATGAGTGCGGATTATATGCCGCCCTAAGGGATTATGTTTCGAATTATTATTATCTAATATACTGTATGGAGGGTCTGATGATCTAGTTTTTCATTTTAATATACCTTACTTCTTAATTGTAATCAGATACTGTAAATGTATGCTTTTATACTACTTATAATGTTGCATCGCCATTAAACTAATACCTTAAGTATGTTGGAGAATGTCTGGATAACTAGCAATAAAGATGAGTAAGAGGAAGGGCAAAATGCAAGACAGGCCTATATGCACGATTCTCATCTATCAGTCAATACCCTTTACCTCCCTAAGGAGCATAGGTCATAAAACTGGATCTCATGTAGTGGAGGCGTCAACAATTCACTCCCTGTGGCAGTATCTGCTTGGGACTGAAAGTTGCTCACCTGTGGGAACATTTTCCGCATGCGCTGACAACACATGAAGTCCCAGCTAATTCAGCAGATTTCCAAAATGTCACGAGTTCTTATTATATGCCACCATTATCTGATTACGTTTCAAATTATGTCTTATTTACTGTATGAATGGTTTAGATTGTGTTTGTTAGTTTTGTTTTGTTTTTTTAAATTTTTTTTTTTTAAATTTTTTTTAAGGTATTAATTTTTGTTAATTTATTTTAATTAATAATTTTTTCCCCCTTAAATTTGATTATGTCTGGATGTTACAAATGTATGTTATTATTTTACCTTGATAATGTTGTATGCTTAAATAATGCTAAAAATACATGTGCTTTTGAAAGGATACGGTATGTAAGATGACAGAGAGAAGAAGGGCAGAATGTAAGACAGGCCTGCGTGCCCAATTCTTAACCCTTTGAAAATAAAGTTCGTTCGTTCGAGACGCAAAGACAACGAAGAAAGTAACTGTTTACCCCACCTCATCTTGATGAACCTAAAAAAAAGTCCCTGAGTCATTCAGTTGCAGACCGTTTGAAAATTTCACGAGTTCTTATAACATACTTCTGAATATGTCTCAAATCACTAATTTACTGTACTAAGAATTCGATTTTTATGTCTTGTTGTTGTTTTTTGTTTTTTTTTTTAATGTTTATTTTTATTTACTTTATTTTTAAATTCATTATTATTATTATTATTTTTTATTTTATTTTTAAATTTTATTTTAAAAACGTACTTTAATTATGATGATTATTGCAAATGTAATATTACTTTTATAATGATAAATGCTTTAATTATGCTTAAAGTAAATGTGAGGATGAAAGGATATAGTATACATGATGAGAGAGAGAGGAAGGGCAGAATGTCAGACGGGCCTGCGTGCCCAATTCTTAACCCTTTGAAAATAAAGTTCGTTCGTTCGTTCTATCTATCTATCTATCTATCTATCTATCTATCTATCTATCTATCTATCTATCTATCTATCTATCTATCTATCTATCTATCTATCTATCTATCTATCTATCTATCTATCTATCTATCTATCTATCTATCTATCTATCTATCTATCTATCTATCTACCTATCTATCTTTTTATCTATTTATCTATTTATCTATCTATGTATCTATGTATCTATCTATCTATCTATCTATCTATCTATCTATCTATCTATCTATCTATCTATCTATCTATCTATCTATCTATCTATCTATCTATCTATCTATCTATCTATCTATCTATCTATCTATCTATCTATCTATCTATCTATCAGTTTGTCTGTCTATCTGCCAACTCACTCATTCATCTGTTCACACTTTAATCGTGAGCGTCTTCTCACACCCTTGGGTACGTAAGGCAGACAACTTGGTATTCTTTCATTGTTAGATTTGTCTCCCTGTTTCTCAATAGTTAGTATTAAGGTCACCGCGAGCCTGTGGCGGACCTCACATTTTTAAGAGGCCGTAAAACGTAAAGCCTTGACTGTATCGTAAAGTTAACTGCTTAAAATGTATCAACCCACATTCCGGCAGCATGTTTACAGTACTAACATGTGGACTGGATGTTTGTGTCATTTTATTTTATTATTATTAGTATTAATGTATTTCTCTTCACGTGACACTTTGTATTAACAAACAAAACAAACATTATGATGCATTATGATGTCTTGTTCATAGACACGTTTTCATAGACGAGTTTTTAGTAGACCAGTTCTTGTTAATTATGACAAGTCGAAACCCCGAACAAGCTGTCATAATACAAGAACAAGTTGTCATAACACAAGAACAAGTTGTCATAACACAAGATAAAGTTGTACAAACATTACTATATTGTGACCAAAACACAAACTATCAAATTATATGAACTCAGAAAAACAGAAGTTCGATAACCCGGTTACAATAATCACAGGCAACAGTACTGAGTTATGTACCTTTGAACCGACGCCCACATCTTCTTAGTCTCACAAGACCGTGCTTTCAAGACTATTCTCTTCACCACTTGTATTATATTTTCTAATGTGCGATGTTTATACAAGACATTTGTAAACAACATACTGGCTCGTTGACAACGGGCTGTATAAGGAGAGACAGAGATCCACAGTAGCCTAAACAACCAGTTGACAAGTTGATTCTTGGATTACTTGTCCGCTGATGTGAAAGAAAGGATGTTATCTTAAGTTCGTGCCCCAGTTTCGATGTGTGCAGTGCTGCTATCATTGTTAAAGGTCAAGTGTGACACAACCTTACAAAAACAGGCTTATTTTCTAATGTCAGTCCCAAAATTAATGGTGTCATAAGACCAGAAGATCTCAGAAGTTTGTTGAAATGGGATAATTTGTTGAAATATTTTACAACTTGCAAGACGGTTTGTCTGCTTTAATAAAGTGTGAACTACTGGTTATCAAGTTGGATATTTCAATCACATGATGAAAACTTTGACGTACATTATAAGTTTATCTAAGACTTACAAATTAAACTACAATATGGCAGAAATGTCCAACTTTGACGTACATTATAAGTTTATCTAAGACTTACAAATTAAACTACAATATGGCAGAAATGTCCAACTTTGACGTACATTATAAGTTTATCTAAAACTTACAAATTAAACTACAATATGGCAGAAATGTCCAACTTTGACGTACATTATAAGTTTATCTAAAACTTACAAATTAAACTACAATATGGCAGAAATGTCCAACTTTGACGTACATTATAAGTTTATCTAAAACTTACAAATTAAACTACAATATGGCAGAAATGTCCAACTTTGACGTACATTATAAGTTTATCTAAGACTTACAAATTAAACTACAATATGGCAGAAATGTCCAACTTTGACGTACATTTTAAGTTTATCTAAAACAATAGGACAGAGATGTCCAACTTTGACGTACATTTTAAGTTTATCTAAAACTTACAAATTAAACTACAATATGACAGAGATGTCCCCGTGACAGGAAGTGCGTGTTGCAGTTACCATTGTTTGTAGCAACAAAACACGAGCAAAGCCGGGAGTAACTCACAACGTTTTTCCTTTTAACTACTACGTTATCGAAATGACATTTTCCCGTTGTAATTAACCTAAACTGTTTGTACATTCCTAACTTGGTTCATACAAGTCTTAGATCAACTTCTGTCAGCTGTCATTGTACATTCTTAACCCTCTCTCCCCCCAAACAAACAAAAGAAAATCTTTTATCAACTTCTGTCATATTTTTGTACACTCGTGACTGCCCCTCCTCATACATGTTGTAGATCAACTTCTGTCATCTTTGTTTGTACATGTCAGATTAGACCCGTTCCAGCCTCTGATGTCTGACACACTCCATCGCTACTAAATAATATACTGGCTCTGCCATGTTTGATTTATTTTCGACAAGCTCTCTCACGTTTCTGCACAAAGTTAAAAATGTTACAAAGCACCATCACTAGACCAGCCAGCACCAAAAGGCCACCACCGAAATAGAAGGACTCGTCAAAGCTTCCAAACAAGTCTGTGAGAGCCCCAGATAATGGAGGGCCCAGCAGGTTGCCCATTCCTTGAAACATCATCAAAATTCCGAAAGAACTGGCAACGTCCTGACAATCCAAAATGTCTGCAAGAACCACGGATTTCTGGGAAATGTACGCTCCAGTTAGCAGTCCATATAAACTACACATCACACAAAACATGGCGAAGGTGCTGAGAGATGGAAGGAGGAAAGCGACAAGAGCAACTCCAAAGATTATCAGGTTGTACAGCATAAGCCTAAATGGGCGGAGTCTTGGTAAGTCTAAGAGAAAACCAGTTCCGATTCGACCGAAAGTGTCAACAGCTCCGGCGGCTGATAATGCTAATGCTGCGTCTGATTTTGAGATTCCCTTAGACTCAACAAGGGCAGGAATAAACGTAAATGCTGACCTAAATGCCATAGTCAGCGTGAAAATGCTAACACAGTACATGAGAAAAGATGGATTCTTCAGCAGGTAGAAACTGAGCAGCTTCTTGGAGTGTTTATTGTTACCTTCAGTAGGGAAACAAACCTTGAAGGACACGGCCAGACAGTTCTGCTTCTCGTTCGGTCTTCTCTGATGAGTCTTGCCATTAGAAGATAGGGATAGACTTTCAAGTTCCAATGGCGAAACGTTCATGTTTTCAGTCGACAAAACGTCTTCTCCAGCTGCATGTTCGGTTGTTATTTCACCTCGTACATCTAACTTTCTTTTTTCATCTTTGTCAACCAAGCGCTTAGAGTCAACTGTATATTTCCTTTTATTTTTAGTAATTGCGTGTTTAGATCTAACGTGTACACTAAGTGGCCTGTACAACATGGCTGCTACGAACATGTGGCAAGCGAAGCCTCCTAAAATTAAGAAAGTACCTTGAAACCCATAATTGTCAGCCAGGTACTGCGATAACGGTACGATTATGAACGTCCCTATTCCAGAGCCGGACGTAGCAAACCCTGCAGCAAGACCAGCTCGTTTATTAAAGTACATTCCCACAATGACAAGGCCAGGAACGTACGCCATTCCCCGCCCGATGCCGTCAATTAGCCCGTGACAAAAAAAGTACAGGTATAAATTGGGAGCAAATGAACTTAGAATAAATCCTAGAAACATGAGAGCTCCTCCAAGCATGACAGACAACCTGGCACTGTAGTGACTTGTAAGGACATTGGCCAGAGGTCCGAGTAGAAACTGGAATGTGGTCACAGCTGCCCCAGGCCATGATGTCAGCAGTGCGTTCTGTCCAAACTGTGATGTCAAAAACAGGAAAAACACTCCCTCGCTTCTATCTAGCCCTCCAAACACCACGTGAGCAATGAAACATCCAAGAACAACAAACCAACCGTAGCCTCCATCGGGAGCCTTTGTTTCATCGCATTTATCGTCGCTGGTTTCATCCTCCTCTCCTTCTCTAGAAATATCATCATTGTTTTTGTTACAATCCCTTCTAAGTTCTGATAAATCTTTATGGCAGCCGCTACTCTCACTTAAACTTAGATCGTCTTCGTGTTCTTCATAGCTGATGTGTATTTTTGACTTCGCCTCCGTACAGCTGTCTGACATGAGTGTTTTCAGTGGCTGATCTGATGTGCACTTGTAACTGAGGTAGTCAGCCATATGAAAGATTATGTGGGCGCTTCAGTGAGTCTTCCAAATTGTTTCCGCTTGTTTTCTATGTCCCTGTAGAAAATACGCAGACATAAAACGTCATTAGGTGATATAAGTAAAATATGCAGACATAAAACGTCACTAGGTGATATACGTAAAATATGCAGACATAAAACGTCATTAGGTGATATAAGTAAACTAAAATGTGAAGACATAAAACGTCATTAGGTGGTATAAGTAAACTAAAATATGCAGCCATAAAACGTCATTAGGTGATATACGTAAAATATGCGACATAAAACGTCATTGGGTGATATAAGAAAATATGCAGACATAAAACGTCATTAGGTGATATAAGTAAAATATGCAGACATAAAACGTCATTAGGTGATATAAGTAAACTAAAATATGCAGACATAAAACGTCATTGGGTGATATACGTAAAATACGCGACATAAAACGTCATTGGGTGATATAAGTAAAATATGCAGACATAAAACGTCATTAGGTGATATAAGTAAAATATGCAGACATAAAACGTTATTAGGTGATATAAGTAAACTAAAATATGCAGACATAAAACGTCATTAGGTGATATAAGTAAAATAAAATATGCAGGCATAAAACGGCATTAGGTGATATAAGTAAAATATGCAGACATGAAACGTCATTAGGTGATATAAATAAAATACGCAGACATAAAACGTCATTATGTGATATAAGTATAATAAAATATGCAGACATAAAACGTTATTAGATGATTTTTAAAAATTAATAATATTGTGGGATGAATAGACAGTCATCGCTTGAGACACACTGAGTTGTTTTTTAACATCTTATCACTGAAAGTAATATCTTGTCTGATCAGACATTGCACTTAAATTATTGAACCACTAGTAAGTAACCTGTTGTCACGGCATTGCCTTTGTAACTGTCTTTTTTTCTTGTTGAGGTGATCACTGGCCCAAGACAGTATACATGTTGTTAGATGTGTAGTGCGAGCGTATGATGAATTGAGTGTGGGTGCGAATGAAGACGCGAATGTGTTTAGGCTCGTATAGATGTAGATCCTGCAACCCATACTCTCACATGCAGTAATCAAGGATGCTTTGACACTGCAGGCATGTTTCAAGACATTTATTGACGGGAACACACATAGTATCAACAGGAACAGTCAGTGTAACAAGGTCATGCTGACCTGACATCGATAGGTATACATTTGGCATTCAAAAAGGTAAACATCAGAATAGACGTGCATGGTCAATAGCAAAGTTCTTCAATAATGACAGTTCGTAGCGTCGCCCTTGGCGTCTCTGACTAAACGCGTCAGATGCCTTAGTTACCTTGACACACAGGTGCAACTTGGCACTCCCTGCCAATTGCACATATCAGGCTGTAGTATAATAGCCGGAAGCACAGGCCTCGTTCTGACGTCGGCCGTGTACTTCTGTTAAATAGGTTATCATCAACCCTGCAGTAATACTTATTGTAGATAGAAGTTCCGCCAATCTGCGGCTCCCACAATATATCTTCGTCACTGGATTTCTGGACAATATAAGACTAACAGTCTTGGATGGCTACCTCGAGCACAAATATATAAGTTCTGAAATGGCGGATCCGTGAACTGCTGTTCACCCTAGGTAATCCTTTACATGTTCTGCCACCGAAAAGCGTAATAATGCATAAAGGTCGGTATTACCTGGTAAATGAATCCTCAGAACTACACAAGGAATTCTGTCGTCATCCCGACGCACAGAGATTCACTGGGGAAAACTGCCATAGCAGTTACTTCGAAGATTCTCCCCGAAAAAACAATGGACTCTTGGTCCCTTCAGAAAAAACAGGACCTCCCGGCTTCCCGGAAGTATATCTCACTCCCGCTTAAAAAAACCTTCCCATAGGCCTACGCCCGAACTGACAACCTCTGACCCTAAAGGTCAAACACAATGAATGAATAAACAAGGGAAGACAACCCCTAATCAACCTGACATCGCAGGTAAAGACACAATTATACTTATGATACAAACATAAGCAAATAACTTGACAGATGACTCCGTCGAAAATGACAGCAACAGCCTTCCCTGTTCTTCAGTGATCGTCCAACAATGGCCAAACTTTAGAGTATACAATGAGGGTCTTCAAAGGTACTTACCTTCGTTCAAGATTACTCTTGACAAAGTTGTAATAGAAGGACAGTGCTTCTATTTTAGAGAGTCCTCATGGGACTTTTCAGAAATCAAGCACAACGGTGAGAACATCTAAGCCGTCATGAACTTACTATCTGCCCACCCCTTCTTTGAGAATAAAGATATATTAGCTCGTTTATGAGCCCCCAGTTGAATTTTTCAGTAAAATGTTACTTTAGTAGTTCGATTGTATTATATATTTTAAATAACTGATTCATACGTGTGCACTTCACTTTGTAATAATTAAATCAACTTTCAATTTGCATTAACAAATAACCAATTTAATAATCAATTATTGCTTAACAAGAGTAAATAAATAAATGGGTTTAGGAAATTGAAAATATGGAGCTTTTTTCATCACAGAAAAAAAATACTGGTGAGAGTAATTTATTTTTATAAGGTGTTTGGTCTTTTGCTCTGGCCTGATTAAATTCACTGAAACAGGCCAGATATTTAAAATAGTTTGCTGACTGCTCCGTAAATCGTCAAATTATGTGGTGAGCGCACGTCTCAGGCGTTGTTGCAGGGGTAACGGCTCCGAATGTCAAGGCAATGATCTTAAGAACCCGTAAAAGGCATGCATCTAGCGTAGACCACATGTCCTTGATCCACAGACTCGTACCAAGCTGATACCACACACTTTGAGAAGAAACAAATGTCTCTGTTAAGTATCAGTTTCCTGACACACGTCAGGCGCCTTCCCGCTGTCCTGTTCCATTTGAAGCCAGGGCCTACCTCTGTTTTTGATTTCCTGTGAGAGAACCTGCACGAAGCAGTTATCAGCGCTTGCAGTAGTGGTTCATGACTTCATTCATTTTATATGCAGAGGTTGCGAGCCTCGTATGAACCTGACATCCACCAGCAAGTTAAACATGTGAAATGCAACATAAAAGAAATTATAAAACGTAAACTTACCCCGTATCGGAAGAGAATTTACAAACTTCTTGCACAGGGAAAACTTCCGAATAGTGTCGGACAACTGATATTGAGGCCGTCTTACAGGTAGTCTTGGTACTACTTTAATTATAATCCTAATATCACTCTGCATGTAGGTTCCTAGTATTCGTGACTTCCGGTATTTATAAAGTGAGTTTTCTATCTGTCTAATTTAAGAAGTTCCTCGAACACTTTGTCCGGTTCTTTATGTTGGAATCCTGTTTCTATTAGTTACCCTGGCTTGCTTGAACTGTCTTCTCGACGAGCTGGAAATACAGTGCTGGGGTCTAAAATTGTGCTACATTATAAGGGATTTTTCGACCACGCTCACAGCTTCCTACGCAGGTGAAAGTCTCCAATCAAAAGTAGTCTATTTTAAAATATTTCATCTCAACCAAGCATATTCGAATGTTTGACTTTTGTATCGGTCTCCTCCCACCTCTCTCTCCCTGTCTCTCTCAAAAATCCAGCATAACAGCATGTGATTTAAGAATCGTCCCATATAAGATAGGAACGCTACTCTTGGTTTTTATGAATCGTGTTTATAACTCATGATATAACCTCAGTTTAAATAAATTTTGACAAACACTGAGTCCATCTCCGGAAGTATTACATAATCTCCATGCCACACCTCAGGTAATCTGCCGTGCTTTTTAGACACTTCTGTCCGCACATTCGCAGTTTATCTGCCGATTTTTGATACAGGAAACTGACCATCTTGATCTAAGGCAAATATTGCCCCGCCCGTGCCAACGATAATAGAGGTTGTTCAATTAACCCATATCGCTACTTTAGACCGGAAACTGTGACGTAACTGTACACAAACGACTCTCCCCCTGCACAGATGGGAATCAATGCGTTTCAAAACAGGTCAGCGATCAAGATAACAACACGAAACCTGAGTTGCTGTGTTCACATTATGATAGAAAAGATACGGGTAAAGATAAAATAATAGGAAGGGCACAGGAGAGAAGATAAGTAAAACACAGACAAATGAAATGCACGGACAATTCGCCGCACCCGTCAAAATTAATGGATTTTTAATTGCAGTGTGCTTTTTCGGTTACATTACCTAAAGACGGCACTACTTTGGTCATTTAATACATTTTCATTACAGGTTACCGTCATTAGATATTTGTAGTAAAAATTATTTGGATGCATTGAATATGAAGCCATGGGGCAACCTTTAAAAAATGACATGGTGAGAAGTAATATAGATCTGATGGAATGAAATTTGATAAATTTGGCTATAAATTTAGAACAAGTAAGGTCTTATACCGCCGATGATATCATTCTGTCATAGGCAATATATTTCCTCTTCCTATATTTTGATGCTTTTTCTTACTTCTTTGTTTGCTTCTGTGTACACTTCTTGAGCCTTGGCTTTGGAACTTCTGGTTTTGCTTGTGTTTAAATCTGCTTTCTTGTTTTTTCTGTCTTTTATCTTATTGATGGTTTCTGTTGTTATCCATGCCTTTTGTTGTCGTTCCCTTTTCCCCAGTATTTCTTCACATGTCTCATTCCCATACAGTTTTGATTTGCTGCCAACAGTCTTCTGTATTCTCTACATCTTCCAGCTGTTGGAGCACTTGGAATTTGTTGAATTATGTGACCGCAAATTTGTCTCTTGTTTGATGGTGTCTTAGATGTCCAACATTAAATTGTTATCTATAACTATGCATTGTGGTATATCTCTTGAGTTTTATCTTTACTTTTCACATTATACATTTAGACTCTTCATAAACCATTCACAATTTATGTTTACATATTTCGTAAATAATTCAGAATTCATATTTTTACTCTTCATAAATCAGTCACAGCTCATATTTACTTGATCACCGCAGCGCGCCCACACTGAACTTGTCATTGTTGACTCGATAGTGAAAAATTATAATGCATATTAATTAAACCATATCAGACTTTATCATAACAACCCATACCAGACTCTATCATAACAACCCATACCAGACTCTATCATATCAACCCATACCAGACTCTATCATATCAAACCATACAAGAGCTCTATCAAAGCAAACCCTACAAGACTGTCTGACCTTTCACCACAAATTGTCTTGTAACCACTAACAGTAAAGAGCTGTTTGATCTATCGCAGAAAGACGTTTTATTTCGTAAATCTTCTATCTCCTACGTTTAATGTCGCCAAACTTCTCTAACTTGTAAGTTAGGATCAGATGTCTGGAATCTGTGTTAGCCTTGTGGGTTATCTGCTTGTCTGTGCTAGCCTGGAAGCTTAACTGTTCGTGTGGGCTAGCCTGGAAGCCTAACTGTTTGATTTTTTCATTACTATCTTGTTTGTTTAAAAAAACCTACTCGTTTTTTCTTATGGTTGCATACTGTAAATGAATGCTGTTATGTTAACTTTATAATGTTGCATGCCTTTAGATTAATGCTTAAAGTAACATGTGGGAATGAAAGGATTTTTTTTTTCGTACGCACGCTAATACTCGAGGCGAAATCTCAGGTTATTTCTAATGTCTAACCTGACATTGATTTTTACGTGAGTATCCTATTTTCTTGTACAGAGACAAGTGTCCCTCGCCATTCAGGCAGATACTCGCCGGTTTCGGAGGTACCCATTAGAGCTGGGTCGGCTCAGGAGCCGCCAGTCCCTGGTCGACGACACTCCTTCAAATGTCCTCGCCAGGTCTCGAGTTAATCCAGTCCATATCCCGGTCGACTAAAAATCCTCAAATGCCGTCGCCCGGGTTTGATCCTGAATCACCCGGTCGCCAGAGCGGTGTTGTAACCACTACGCTAGCGCGGCTCCAAAGGATATAATATGCCAGATAAATGAGTGTGGAAGGGTAGAATGTTAGACGGGCCTGCGCGCCCAATTCTTAACCCTTCGAAAATAAAGTTCGTTCGTTCGTTCTGTGCAAGTCTGGTAGCCTATCTGTCTGTGTGTGCTAGCCTGGTATCCTAACTGCTTGCGTGTGCTAGCCTGGTAGCCTATCTGTTTGTGTATCCTAATCTGGTAGCCTATCTGCTTGTCTGTGCTAGCCTGGAAGCCTATGTGCCTGTGTGTGCTAGCCTGATAGCCTAACTGCTTGTGTGTGCTAGCTAGGTAGTATACCTGCTTGTCTGTGCTAGCGGTGTAGCCTATCTGTTTCTGTATACTAGATTAGTAGCCTATCTACTTGTGTGTGTTAGCCTGGTAGCCTATTAGCTTGTGTGTGCTAGCCTGGTTGCCTACCTGCTTGTCTGTGCCAGTCTGGTAGCCTATCTGCTTGTGTGTGCTAGCCTGGTAGCCTATCTGCGTGTATGTACTAGCCTGTCAGTCTATATAATTGTCTGTGCTAGTCTGGTAATCTATCTGCTTGTGTGTGCTAGCTTGGTAGTATACCTGCTTGTCTGTGCTAGCCGTGTAGCCTATCTGCTTGTGTGTGCTAGCCTGGTAAGTTACCTGCTTGTCTGTGGTAGCCTATGTAACATGTAAAATGAAAATTCATTTAAAATATCTATATAGATCACATACTCGCTCGAACTATTTCACTACGGATTTCGCAAAGGTAAACACGACCTGTGGCCCATTTAGCTTCTGCTTTGAATGATAGTTACCGGGCGAATGCCTTAAAATTGCCTCCAACAACTTATGATGGCCTTTCCCGGTGCAGGGGTGGGGGGGGGGGTGACCTGTCGGTGGCATCGTTCCACCTGCACTCACACACACACACACAAGTTTGTGTGGTTGTGCTGGTCACAGGAATATCCAATCTCTTCAACTACACTTGTCCAAGATTTCACAGTGCAGGTGTAGGCAGAGTTCATTCCCCTTCTTGGATTAAGCGCGTCCACTCAGCGACACACAAATGGTCGACTTCCGGGCTGGTAGTACAAGTCAAATGGAATGTCCTCCCATGACCATTTCAGAATAATTTATCGGCCTGAGTCGTGGGGAATCACTAAGCTAGCGAGTACTGTTGTAATATAAGACTTGAAGAGGAAAAGTTTTTTCATTATAGAATGGAAAAAATCTGAAGAAAAGGGTGTCATCCCCCTCAGTTGGCTTCCGCCAACAATGAAAGAAACGACTGTGAAAGCCTTGGCAGCATCAGTTACGGACGACCAAGAAGCCGAGGCCTACAAAATTCGAAATGCTCCGGATAAATGGGGTGTGCTCTGTCGGCCATCGACAGAAATCCCACATTACGTAGAACTACGGTTCAAAGAGATGAATGCACCAAAACACAAAATTATGGTAACAGTGCCCGGACGGCGAACAGTGTGTCCTCACTGTGGTGAGGACACTCACTGGGCTAACCGCTGCTCGAAAAGACCAGGAAAAGACTTCAGCACAAAGTGGCCAAGACTACAAAAGAACAGTACGGAGCCCGCTAAGAGCAACGACGAAGAACCCACAGAGCCTTTGACCACGGAGGATGGGTGGAAAGTAGTTTCCTATCCCGACTCTCGGAACAAGAGGCAGCGACGACATTCAGCCCCCGACAGTCCTGGTGATAGAACAAGTACCAGCACAGAAATGGAAAACAACAAAACACCCTTACATCACGTGACACCAAGAAAAATAAGCCAGCGAGTAGCAAGACCCAAGACCTAGGTAAATGAGTGGATAGAAATGATATAGTGATGTTTGCAGACTGAAGACGGGCGATGTTCCTGTTCTTATATATTCGTATGTTCATAGATACAGCTGATTACAGGACTGGATCTCGACATTTACGGACAGACTGTTATATGCCAGTATCTGCATTTACCCTATGCCAGGGGAGTTAGAGATGTGTAGTGACAGAGGTCTTACAAGTAATTCTTCATTGGAGCATACGTTTTATTTGTAATAAACATGTTCGTGATGTGAATAAGAAACTGTGAATCCAAGTTTAAGGACTCTCGTATGACCACTTGGTTACTGCTAATATGTTTACCCTTCCATGAATTAAATAATTAAACCTAAGCGCAAGTTGGAGAACGCCACACACCCCAACACAAGAAACTGCGATTCCAGACACCGTAGCCCAACCCAACCCAGCAGATCCAAGTCAGACAACCACCCCAACACAAGAAACTGCGATTCCAGACACTGTAGCCCAACCCACCCAGCAGATTCAAGTCAGACAACCACCCTGTGCGATTCCGTACATATCCCAATACCTAGCAGTTCCAATTCAGACTTACTTCTTATCGTTCTAGCTATTGAATAGTTTCGAAGACAAGGCCGAGACCATTTTATTACGATCTTCCTGGCGCATTGTTCCATTCGGTCCTCGGATTGTCTAACGACTCGTCCTGGAGGTCTGGACGAATTGTCGTGGTGCAAGCAGATGGTAAAAAGTTGAGGACGAGATTTGGGTCTGCAGCGGATGGGATTTCAGGCCTTGACGTATCGTCTGGTTGCGGACCATGTCTCTTCTTGTTACTTCAACCACTTTCCTCAGATACCTCATTCTGAGGTTTGGATCTGGCTTTTGTGGGTTGTAGTCATTGCCCACGACTCGCATCCATATGTCAAGACTGGGACATAGGTGGAGCGGTATACAGCCATCTTCGTTTTCTTACCAACCTCTTTCTTGCTGAGGAATCCACGATTTATGGCCTGAAAAAGTCTCCCAGCCGCTGCTTTTCGAGTGGCCAACTCTTCTTTGATACCTCCCTTTCGGTCTATAATAGCTCCGAGATATTTAAAGTGGTCGACCTGCTCCAGGACCTGTTCTCCCAACTTAATCTGATGTTTTCTTTCTTCTCGTGATATCACCATGGATTTTGTTTTAGAGCTGCTTATGACCATCCCTCTCTTCTCCAGCTCTTCCTTCCAGACTTGCAGGTTGGATTGGAGATGTGCCTCTGATTAGCAATCAGGGCAACATCATCAGCAAATGCCAGCTCCGAAATATAGACCTGTCTCATCTTCCAGTACCCCACTGAATACTTTCTTGTTCTCTCCTTACATGCCTTGATGACATCGTCCATGAGGAGTATGAAAAGATAAGTTGACAGGATATCACCTTGTCTTACACCAGTGGTGGTCCTGAACTCTTCTGACTTATGGTTTGCTGTCCTCACATAATTTCTGCAAGACTTGTAGAAGCTCTGTATAGCATGAATCAGAGGTGCTGGAATATACTTCCTTGCCAAACAGTCCCAAAGTTTGCTCCAGGGGACCCTGTCAAACGCCTTTTCCAGATCTATGAAACAAAGATGGATCTCACTCTTATACTCAAGGGCCTTTTCACTCAGCTGTCTGAGTGTGAAGATTAGGTCTTGAGTACTTCGGTTTGCCAGGGAGTTAGAATTGTGGCTCACTAGGCGTCAGAGTCTCTGTCTAGGATCAGAGTAGATTTTACCAGGACACAGGGATATGCCTCTATTGGTTTCCACATGTCGACGTTTGAAAATTGGTGTTATTTGTAATGGCAATCTCCCCAACCCATTGTCTTGATGCACCATGGCCGCCGTGTTGAGTAATGCCAGATGCACCCATGTACTTAACCCATTTCTGGTGTTATACCATCATGTCCTGCTGCATTGCCCACTTGATTTTATCTAGCTGCCCTCAGTTCTTCCAAGTCATCTCACCGTCATTGAGTTATTCTCTTCTTAGTGGTTATCATATTCTGTTGCTTACCTGCTAATAGTTCTGAGAAATATTCCTTTCCATCATTTTTTACCCTTCCATAAGCAATTTGCCTTGCTTGTCCTTTATAAATTTAGAACCTAAGCGCAAGTTTTCTTGTGCATCTTTTTTCTAGCTTTTCCACCCCAAAACAAGAAACTTCTGATTCCAGACACCGTAGCACAACCCTGTTCTGATCCAATCACATATTCTCATTTTTTCCATTTGTCCTGTTGTGTTTTTAGCTCCTAAGTATTGTTTTTTCCAACTGCGATTCTCCAGACTTCCTCTGTCCACCAACCCAACCCAGCATGCTTCTGCAGCAGCGTCTTTAGATATCCAATTCCAGAGGGTTTCCAAGTCAGACAGGTCGTTTCTTCTGTGTTGCTCACTGTACAACAAGAAACTGCGATTTCTGACACTTGTAGTCCCCAACCCATGTTGGGCAGTTCCTAGCAGACTCTTTCAAGTCAGGTAGATCACTTCCAACCAGACCCATCTCGGACACAAGAGCTTCTCCGAACAATGGCATAGTCCGATCACAGATTCCATTCTTGGTTTGGTTCACACCATGTATTCGCCACCCAACTTTGTGTTTGTAAGAAATCCAGATTCAGACAACACTGCAGAATCTAAGAAAGTCGCTTTCCATTGTCATTGAGAGTATCTTCTCCATATCTTCCGATAACTCCACCCCATCTAGCATGGTCATTTCCAACTCTGGCATTAAAATCTCCGAGCATAATAACTTCAACTAGGCAGACAACCACTGGTCCTTTGAACACGAAGAATTCCCTCCTTGAAACATTTGCCCATACACTAGACAGGTTGACGTAGCCCAACAACCCAACCCAGAAAAAAGATCCAATCTTTTTGATTTTCAGACAACCCACGCCCCCCAACACAAGATATGCGTACACCACTTCAGAGCACGTTGCCCCAATCCAGACTCCTTTGTCCTTTTTTCTCGTTTTCCGTTATAGCCAGATCTAAGCTTTCCCATCTACTTCCACCAGCTCCCAACTTCCCATTTATACTTCTTGTGTTCCAAGTTCCATAAGTCGTAGTCCGTAGTCCGTTCCAGTTACCGTCGCCTTTAGAATCAGTCCGGTTTTCTCTCTTGATTTCTCGTAATCAAGTTTCAGACAACACATGGCCCCTTTATGTGTGACACGGCCTTCCAAGACCGGCATATGGCGGGAGTTTCCAAGTCAGACAACCACCCCAACACAAGAAACTGCGATTCTAGACACCGTAGTTCAACCCAACCCAGCAGATCCAATTCAGACAACCACCCGAACACAAGAAACTGCGATTCCAGACATCGTAGCCCAACCCAACCCAGCAGATCCAATTCAGACAACCACCCCAACACAAGAAACTGCGATTCCAGACATCGTAGCCCAACCCAACCCAGCAGATCCAAGTCAGACAACCACCCCCAACACAAGAAACTGCGATTCCAGATACCGTAGCCCAACCCAACAGATCCAAGTCAGACAACCACCCCAACACAGGACCTGGAAGACAACACAAACTACACATCACCGACCAGATCAACTACCAGACTTGTAATAGACCTAGAAGACGGTGGAAATATTTGCTACAACAACCAAGAAAGAAACTAAGACCAATTTGACAACGGTATGTAATATATCCCACAATGTCATTACAAACATATCCTTTTTATTCATTCCATATTAGACATGTAAAATGGCAGACGGAATTTTGATAATTAGTGTAAATGTTAGGGGCCTTCGCTTAAAACTACATCACATCATAACACTTATACATAAGCACAAGCCAGATTTTATATTTTTGCAGGAAACAAACATACACACAGACGAACATGCATTACAAATCACATCCCAGTTAGGACTACGACATTCATGCTTTAGTTTAGCCATACACAACACAGGTTCAGGAACAGCTATACTGCAAACATCAGACAGATGGGAAATACTTAGGACAAACCAAGACGAAGAGGGCAAGATAACCATCGCTCAAGTAGGAAACAACATACTGTAGTGAAATTGACAGAGATACAACGGTAAAATACCTCCAAAGATAACATTTAAGGATAAAAACATAATGCGTAGGCTGCGAATAGTACATGATCGCCTAGACCGCGGGTCATCATCCTCCATAAAAATTGACTTGCTAGTCAGGAGGGGAACGGCGGATCAAAAAGGAAAAAAATATGACTGGAAAGATTGCGTGAGACTAGAAAGGCTAAGGAGACGCAATTGGGGGGGAAACGGAGAAAAGTCACGTTTCCCAAGTTGACATAAAAAGTAAGCAACTCGACAGAAGAGACCATAGATATGTTACGCCACAGTCATTTATTGGACGCTTTTGCAATACCAAGCCCTTGATTTGAATTCAGCGGCTAAAACGCAGATGTTTGGAATATTACAAAATTTAAAAAGTACTTTTTTCTTAATATTAATGTTAGGAATATAAAAATTAGCTGGCCGGATGGCCCATTCTGAGCAGTGAACTAATATGTTCTTAATTTTACAAACGGATAGATAATATTGAAGATAATGACAAAAGACAGTGTTGTTCACATCATCGACAGACTGTATTGAATCTAAAAGTGTCGCTAATTGCACAAAAAAACACGACCTTGAGACGCAGGTGTTCAAATCTACTTAGTATGGAAGAGACGGGATATTGTGGTGGCTGTGTCTAAATATAACTTTTAACGACAAAATTTTGGAGGGGAGAGAAAGGTTGGTTCAAAAATCAAGTACATTTTTTGTAGAAACACAAGTAGAGACGGACAGACTAACAGATAACCATCCATACTTGACTGAAGCATGACTGAAATGACTTTAGTGTAGGAAATTTGAAATTCAAAAAAACCTAGGCAGTGATTGGCCACAGACAAGCATATTGTCGGCGCTTAGACGCGGATTTGGGGTCATTCTTCAATAGTTGTTCAGTGATAGACACAGATTTTAAAGTGTGGTGATTTCCATATGAAAGAAAGTGAAAGAAGTTTAGGGACGCCATACTATAGCCAGCAGCTCAGCTGAGTTTTGCTAGCAATTCTGTGTTATTTATTCATAATCTGGTAAGATTGAAATTATTTCCTTATATATTTTGAATATTGTTTCATGTTCGAGTGATTTGAAACTGCCATATAATAATCTAGCCTTACAAACAAGTAGGGATTTGCTCTAGACCCCCCGCCCAAGTCAGGGTCTAGGGACCAACAATGTACATAAACTCCAGCAAGGATTATGCAAGACAGATCAAGTGTTGAGAATAATGAAACATATTACCTATCCTCTTTTAGGGCAGAAAACTAATAAATATTTTTCAGAATCTATAGTCTGGGAGGATCTATCTGATGTAAAACCACCATGGTAAATGTGCTGTTTGGTCAGAGAGATCTGACCTGTCTGTATGATGTGGTTGTTGTGTCAGTGTTGTGTCCAGACGTGGGTAGAGAATAGATTTTGACACATGGCCCATACTTTGATTGCAGAGCTGTGAGTTTCTGTTGTCAACAAAGTAGTGTCTATTCAGTTGGTGACTTTACTCGAGTGTATCTGTGCAGTACTTGTGACAGAGACCACCATTATTGCCCGCCAGCACGGAGAGGTGGGACCACCTGATTTCAGCACCAGAGCTACAACTACAAGATGAGTGAGCCTCTGGTCTGCTGGACATTCACCAACGCTGTGTAGTTACTAATATCCCCATAAAAATTCCCACCATTTTCTGGACACTGTGTAGTCAATATAGACAGGTGTGATGAGGCCACCCCAACAGCCCAAACATTAACTATCCTCCCAAGTAGATGACTACTAGAACATTTTAATAAAACTAACTAGTATAGTACATATATATGTACACTATTGCATTTATGATATAATATTCCATGCATTTCTTTCATAATCTCTAAATCCTTTTAAGTTCTGGTCAACCTAAAAAATTGATCCAGAACAAAATAAATGTAATTCTATCAAAAAATTTTACACACGTGAGTTAGTTCAGTGTATTTTAACATTTATTAATATTATTAGTCTTGTTAAATATCTGTGGGTATATCTATAACCTATTACACCACACTACATATCATAACCCTAGACACTTTACGTAGCCACATTCATTAAAAAAAATTTAAGTGTGAGGTCGTAGTGGTAGCAAGAAAGGCCTTCTGACAATTCTCAACTACATTTTATCTCAGGAGCCTTCATAGCTGGCCTCATACAATTACATTTAGTAATATCACCATCATACAATACATCAACACCACTACATAAATTGGGGGCTCGTCCGGGATAATTAGCCCAACAGTAATATTAGGATCTCCTGGTGGGAGAAATAAAAGTAGGGAAATAAATTGTAAAATTTCCTTTAAAATTAAAAGTGTCCCTGCAGATAAAAGTTGGTGAATCTTCACAGCCAGTAATAATTAATTAGTTAACTGGTTAGTTAGAATTGGTTAGACTATAGTCATAAGAAGTACTTAGTGTATTTACTGGTTAGAGATTTATCTTGTATATTATTATATTGTCTAAAAAGTATGGCGGAGCTGGCAAAATTTAGATCAGCTGCTGTGCTCACCGCGAAGGAGATGGGAATGGATGGTCAAATTTTAATTCAATACGTAACGGCTGAATGTGATAAATATATTGAAAGGGAAGATAGAAAGGTAGCTGAAGAGAAGAGGTTACAAATTGAGGCTGATAGAGAAATTAAGAGGCTGCAGATTGAGGCAGAAGAAAAACGACAGCAAAGGGAGGCAGAAGAAAAACGACAGCAAAGGGAGGCAGAAGAAAAAAGGTTGACTGCCGAAAGGGAGGCAGAAGATAAAAAGTCCGAAAGGGAGGCAGAAGAAAAAAGGTTGACTGCCGAAAGGGAGGCAGAAGATAGAAGGTTGCAAAGGGAGCACGAATTACGACTAAGGGAGCTGGAATTACAAGGCCAGGCTCCTGAAAATGGTGCCAGCCCTTTTGCCTCAGATGCTACGCCCAGTCTGGGAGCCTCAAACTCAGCTATGGGGTTTCATTTAGACCATTTTGTTGAAAAAGACGATGACATAGAGGGGTACCTAGGACGTTTTGAGTTATTAGCTGCTACATATGGGTTAGAGAGAGAGAGAGAGGGGGAGCTTAAAGCTATCACAGGGATTGAGAGGTACTTCTTATGAAGTATTTGCCAAAATGAACAGGGAAGACCAAGACAATTATGACATGTTAAAGCAGGCTTTGTTATTAAGGTACGAGAAGAATGGTGAATTTTATCGTAAGAAATTTAGAAATGCCAAACTGTTGTCTGGGGAGACATACCACCAATTCTCTGCTAGACTAGAAACCTATTTGGAGAAATGGACGGCTCTGGGGAAGACCCAAGATCTTAAGGAAATGATCATGATTGAGCAATTGAGAGAGTCCATGGCTCCAGACATGAGAAAATTTCTCATGGAACAAGGTGCAGAGAAGTTGGGGGAAATTTTAAATGTTGCTGAGAGGTATCAGGCAGCCCAGGCAGAGGTAAGTGGTGCTAAGAAGAAGCACATAGACAATTTTAAAGCTCCACAGCAATTTAATAAATTTGATAATAGAGAGCAGGGAAATAAAGGTAGGACAAACAATTGAGCGGCCAAGAAATGACTATCGCGACAGAAACTCACAGTTCAATGACCAAAAGTTCAATGAAAGAAAACCGTTGAACCAAGGAAAAAGATGGTGTAAATGGTGCAAGAAGGATAACCATAACACCGAATTTTGTAGAAGGAAACCTTAAAACATTGCTGCAATGAAGTCGGGGACGCAAAGATTAAAGGTTAATCCTAAGGGACAACAGGAACCTTATCACCCCCCAGTTTGTGAGGATGTTATTTGTAATGGGGTCACCATAAGGTGCCTTTATGATACAGGTTTGGATTATGATTCAGTTGTGAAGTCTAGCCTAGTGGACCCAAGTCAGTATACCACAGAAACAGTGGAAATACAAGGGGCGACTAAGGACATACCACTCATGACACTTCCCATCGCAAGGATAACGGTGAAAACTCGCTATGTGGAGGGAGAAATCAGAGCAGCAGTGATAGATGAACCAATCTACCCTCTGATATTGGGGTGTAGATACGTCTTCTTGGGGAATCCCGAGAAACCTGTGATCATGGCGACAGTGCAGACCAGGTCACAGAAGAAGGAGGAAGAAGGTGAACCTATAAATGCTCATCCAGAGGAGATGAGGAAGGCGCAGGCTGAGGATAGGACACTCAAGCCCTGTTTTAAAAAAATTGCCCAAATGCCACACACCTCCGAGCAAGGGGGAATATTTCATGAAGAACAAACTCTTATACAGGAAGGCCGGAACTGGAACAAATGTCACAACCAGCTGGTTCTTCCCACTTCATATAGAGATAAAGTGATGGAACTCGGGCATGCGATTCCCTTCAGTGGTCACATGGGGATCAGCGCCACAGGACAGCGTATAGCTTGTCATTACTTCTGGCCAGGGATAACGGAGGATATACAAAGATATGTCAAATCCTGCCCAGAATGTCAAAGGGTAGCTCCAAAGCACTGGACTGCTCCTGCAACTCTAGGGGAAATGCCCATAGTGGGAACACCTTTTGAGAGGGTTGCAGTGGATATTGTAGGACCTCTCACTCGGACCAAGAGGAGGAACAGTTACATCCTTACTCTGGTGGACACTTGTTCTATGTGGGGAGAGGCGGTAGCCCTGCCATCAATTGATTCAAAACATGTAGCAGAGGCACTACTTACAATATTTACCCGATTAGGATTCCCGCATCAAATCTTGACGGATAATGGTTCTCAGTTCAAGGGGAAACTAACGGAAGAAGTTTTTAAGCTATTTCAAGCCAGGCACTTTCATTGTAGTCCGTACCATCCACAAGGGAACGGCCAGGTAGAGAGGTTCAACGGGACTCTCATTTCTATCCTGAGAAAGCTGGCACACGAAAAACCGGATCTGTGGGATCAATTCCTGCCCGCCGCAATGTTTGCGTACCGGGAGGTACCACATAGTTCAACCGGGATGGCTCCCGCAACTCTGCTATTTGGGAGGCCAATAAAAGGTCCCTTAGAAGCGTTATTAAGGACCTGGACAGATGAGAAGGCGGAAGAGACTGTTACCTCATCGTATCAATATGTGAACGAACTGACCACTCGTTTGAAAGCTGGATGGAAACTGGCAAATGATAATTTGAAACAAGCCAGGAAGAAACATGCAGCATATTTTAATAGGAAGGCAAAGGACAGGGAACTGGCAGTCGGAGAGAAGGTGCTGCTTCTACTACCCGGAAGCCAGAATAAATTACAAATTGGTTGGCAAGGTCCATATACGGTTCTAGAGAAGGTGTCTAGAACAAACTATAAAATTGACAAAAAGGGGAAGGAAAAAGTTTATCATGTAAACCTGTTAAAGAAGTATCTGGACAGACCACTCCAGGAAAGCACCCCCTTATTGACCTTGGCTATTGCAACCCAGATGCAAAAAGAACCACTCACCTCACATGAATACCCATTACATCCTTGTGAAACAGCAGCACAGGTAAAAGTCAGTAAGCACCTGACTAAAAACCAGAGGGAGAGAGTTCAAAAGGTTCTGGAGGAACATACAGATGTATTAACAGATAAACCAGGCCATACAAATTTGCTACAGTATGACATGAAACTGGTAGACTCAAACCCAATCTGTATGAGAGCCTATTCTATTCCGTTCGCGAAGGAGAAGGCATTGAAGGAAGAAATAGAGTATTTGTTGAAGGAGGGGATTATTTCGCACAGTGAATCATCTTTTAGTTCTAGTGTCGTTTTGTTGAGAAAACCGTCTGGGGAACACAGACTGTGCATAGATTACAGGAAACTGAATGCTGTCACAGAAGGACAAGTGGATCCATTACCAGACACAAAACAGTTATTTGCCAGACTGAACAAGGCAAAATACTTTTCAAAGGTGGATCTTAGTAAAGGCTATTACCAGATCCCAGTGAAACCTGAAGTGAGACCTTATTTGGCTTTTAGCACCTCGGATGGACATTATGAATTCAATATGCTACCATTCGGACTGAAAAATGCTCCGAGTGTGTTTTCAAGGATGATGCGAAAATTGTTGGATCCCCTGAATAACCCATGTATCACGAATTTCATGGATGATATTCTCGTCGCCACAGAGACATTTGAAGAACACATTGAAGCTCTGGAGATGTTGTTTGATAGACTTCGGGAGGCGAACTTAACTGCTAGGCCAACAAAATGTTGTATTGGATGCAAAGAGTTGGAATTCTTGGGGCACACTGTATATCAGGGTAATATGACCCCTGATCCTAAGAACTTGGAAAAACTGCAGAGAGCACCTAGGCCACAAACAAAAAAGGACGTGCGATCATTCGTGTCGTTATGCGGATTTTATCAGAAATACATCAAAAATTTTAACGCTATTTGTGCTCCTCTGACTGATCTGATTCGCAAGGGACTTCCAGATAAAATTATTTGGACTGCACAATGTGAACTAGCGTTCCAAGAGTTAAAGGAAAAACTCACTAGCAAGCCTATTCTCAAACTGCCTGATTTGACACAGGACTTTGTCTTAAGAACCGATGCAAGTAATGTGGGACTCGGAGGGGCTTTGTTGCAAAGATCATCCTCACCTGATGGGGAACTTAAACCAGTCGCTTATGCAAGCCGCAAATTGAATAAGGCGGAACAAGGATACTCCACAAGCGAAAAAGAATGTTTAGCATTAATCTGGGCAATAAAGAAGTTTCAAATCTATCTGTATGGTAGGACTTTTGTGGTGGAGACGGACCATCAGCCTCTCGTGTTCTTGTCTCAGGCTAAGCATGAAAACGCAAGATTGCTGAGGTGGTCTTTGTTGCTTCAACCTTATCAGTTTAGTATCCAATATATCCCAGGCAAATTGAATGTCGGTGCAGATTTCCTCAGTCGGCACCCCTGTGATCAAAATTAGAGTAGTGGCAGACGTGAGGAGTAATTTTACCTATGTGTATCGCTGGTTTTGGAACTTGCCATAGGCATGTTTTCAAGTGGGGAGATGTGTAGTGAAATTGACAGAGATACAACGGTAAAATACCTCCAAAGATAACATTTAAGGATAAAAACATAATGCGTAGGCTGCGAATAGTACATGATCGCCTAGACCGCGGGTCATCATCCTCCATAAAAATTGACTTGCTAGTCAGGAGGGGAACGGCGGATCAAAAAGGAAAAAAATATGACTGGAAAGATTGCGTGAGACTAGAAAGGCTAAGGAGACGCAATTGGGGGGGAAACGGAGAAAAGTCACGTTTCCCAAGTTGACATAAAAAGTAAGCAACTCGACAGAAGGGACCATAGATATGTTACGCCACAGTCATTTATTGGACGCTTTTGCAATACCAAGCCCTTGATTTGAATTCAGCGGCTAAAACGCAGATGTTTGGAATATTACAAAATTTAAAAAGTACTTTTTTCTTAATATTAATGTTAGGAATATAAAAATTAGCTGGCCGGATGGCCCATTCTGAGCAGTGAACTAATATGTTCTTAATTTTACAAACGGATAGATAATATTGAAGATAATGACAAAAGACAGTGTTGTTCACATCATCGACAGACTGTATTGAATCTAAAAGTGTCGCTAATTGCACAAAAAAACACGACCTTGAGACGCAGGTGTTCAAATCTACTTAGTATGGAAGAGACGGGATATTGTGGTGGCTGTGTCTAAATATAACTTTTAACGACAAAATTTTGGAGGGGAGAGAAAGGTTGGTTCAAAAATCAAGTACATTTTTGTAGAAACACAAGTAGAGACGGACAGACTAACAGATAACCATCCATACTTGACTGAAGCATGACTGAAATGACTTTAGTGTAGGAAATTTGAAATTCAAAAAAACCTAGGCAGTGATTGGCCACAGACAAGCATATTGTCGGCGCTTAGACGCGGATTTGGGGTCATTCTTCAATAGTTGTTCAGTGATAGACACAGATTTTAAAGTGTGGTGATTTCCATATGAAAGAAAGTGAAAGAAGTTTAGGGACGCCATACTATAGCCAGCAGCTCAGCTGAGTTTTGCTAGCAATTCTGTGTTATTTATTCATAATCTGGTAAGATTGAAATTATTTCCTTATATATTTTGAATATTGTTTCATGTTCGAGTGATTTGATACTGCCATATCGAAATCTAGCCTTACAAACAAGTAGGGATTTGCTCTAGACCCCCCGCCCAAGTCAGGGTCTAGGGACCAACAATGTACATAAACTCCAGCAAGGATTATGCAAGACAGATCAAGTGTTGAGAATAATGAAACATATTACCTATCCTCTTTTAGGGCAGAAAACTAATAAATATTTTTCAGAATCTATAGTCTGGGAGGATCTATCTGATGTAAAACCACCATGGTAAATGTGCTGTTTGGTCAGAGAGATCTGACCTGTCTGTATGATGTGGTTGTTGTGTCAGTGTTGTGTCCAGACGTGGGTAGAGAATAGATTTTGACACATGGCCCATACTTTGATTGCAGAGCTGTGAGTTTCTGTTGTCAACAAAGCAGTGTCTATTCAGTTGGTGACTTTACTCGAGTGTATCTGTGCAGTACTTGTGACAGAGACCACCATTATTGCCCGCCAGCACGGAGAGGTGGGACCACCTGATTTCAGCACCAGAGCTACAACTACAAGATGAGTGAGCCTCTCAGAGCTGTCATGATTACTACACATAATCTATGTGCCGTCTGTGGTGGATTTGATGTTATGAATTTGTTGTTAGGTATTAATATGTTAATAAATGAGGTGGATTTGATGTTATGAATTTGTTGTTAGGTATTAATATGTTAATAAATGAGATAAGCTATGAAGGTCCATGAATTTACCCAATAGTATTGTGAACTTTTCAGGGTACCTTTCTGCTACCACCCCTTTTATCTCATTCAAAATGTATTTATTATTGTATTAAATGACTTTGTTTAGTGTCTAGGGTTATGAATGTAGAGTGTAATGTACAAAAATCAACAAACATACAAACAAATAGTTTATTATTCACAACAGCACACAGTACTACCACAATAACATACAAACGACACTCTAAAAGGCTATCTTATTTAAGACTGTGGTTGAATTTTGTGTAAATATGATTTTTACAATTTTATTATCCTGATTCTAATTTGTTTGGAATCAGGATTGACAATTTAAAAGTGAAATCAAAATAATCATTTACATCAGTCAAATAGCACAATAGATCCTCTGTCCATACATAAAATATTTTTCTAATATACGTCTGTAGTGTTCTCCTACTTTAAGTTAATACTGGTAGTACCACTAGGTTGTTGTTTGAAATCATACCCTTTTAGTAATGTTTGTTTCTATCTGTCACTTGTGGAACTATTAAATATTTGTCCCAATTTTATTCACTGTCACTTTTTATATTTCTTCTTATAAAGTTCTGTAGTTGAGCTCTCAGGTGCCAAACGAGAACTTATCTTGGCAGTAGAATATAGGTTGAACCTTTCCTCTGCTCGCTTGACAATCTGTTCCCTGTTTGATAGGCAATGGCCACTAGCATGGGCTCGCAGTAAACCGGCAGAGTCCTGAATCAATCAGTTTTCAAGCGTTTGGTACCACATTAACGTCAGTACCCAGGACCTCTGAAATGTGAAGGTATGCATCCTTCTTAATATCCAGCATACACTAATAGTCCACAGTTAAGGACATGTACATTACAAACAAACAAAAAGGGTCATATCCTTATACAAACCTATGCCACCATTTTCTTTTGATGTGACAATATACACCAGTATTCCTCTCCCCTAATAATTACAACGCCACTGCAATTCCAGCTGTAAGTCTTCCATATAATAGGATAGGTGTTATGCTCCTTTATGACAATCATACATATTCTTGTAGTTTTACACCTCTCTGACAGTCTATCACATGGTGGATCAATCTTTAGGCTTTGCCTCATGTTCGCTATAGACCTACTCATGTCCAGACATATATTATTATTTCACATTCAATTTTTATATAAAATACACATTAATAAATGTCATTCTTACCACAATTTGTTCAATGAAATACACAGAGACGATGACTGACACAGTTTCGATCTGTTTTGTTGTCCAGGCTGCCCAGAAATTGTGTTTGAAAGCACAGCCTGATCTCATCTATCGCTGGTGAAAATGTTTCTAGTAATGGCGTCCCCCCTAACGCTTATTCTGACAATATCGATTCAGTTGGCCAATCGCTCTTAATTTTACAAGGGTAAACAGTCTTTCAAAAAATATCATTCAAACCTTTCTACGTTACTAGGCTATTTATGTTTATTCAAAGGTCAGCCAATAATATTTCGTCTCACTTCAAATGCCACCCAATCCTATTCACTGTACTATCCTAGCCTATCTGTCACCTACTTTTTCCCCAAAAAATATGCGATCCAATCTAAGCAGATATGACTTGACCTGACAGTATCTCTGATCTCTATGTATGATTTTATCAATAGTTGATTAGTTAAGGGACTATTTATATAACTAACACCAAATTCTTGGTCAGCAAGTCTTCAGGTACACGAATCTACGATATTTAAGGGGCTATGTGGTTTGGTTCAAAATTCTACCTTTTTTTCTTTCTATGTTAGTTGTTTATTTTTAAACTACCTCTCGTTCACTCTTTTTCCATGTAATATCAAGCGAAATACGAGAGCTTAGGTCATTCATAATAAGAGCTTAACATGTTTCCATGACCGTAGTGTATACATTTCTAACTTTTTCATTGTATTTGGGGAAACCCCTAAGGCAAGGCTTGCCACTGTGCTACAGTTGGCTTTTAGTTTAAAATCAATGCGAAACGAATTAGCATTTCATCTATCCTTGCCCCTCCTCGTTCCACAATGCATTTTAGGCAAATATTTTCTTAGAACTAGGAAAAGTGGGTGTTTATGTCAAGGACGAATTTGAAAAATTGGGTACCGTTTTGTTCGGCTATTCGTTAGCAAATAATAATCTGAAGGCGTAGGCGACACCAACCGTTCTAGCAGAAAATTCTTTTTGTACTTTCTTATCTTTGCCTATATGCCCTATACTGTTATATATTAATTTAGATATTGTATTTAGAAATCACTACACCGTCAACACACCACATAATTCAAGCAAAACATTTGCCAGAAGCTATCAAGTTCACAGATCACAAAGCAGTACTCGCAGCCATTAGCACTACACAAGCAAGCACGCATTCCAAACGTTCTCCACACTGGAAATTCAACAACACTTTGCTCCAAAACAAAACATACGTAGAGCACATGACCAAACTAATTCTTACATACACAAGCGACATACCAATAGAACATATTCAAGAACACTGGGAAACACTTAAAAGCACCATACGTGAACGAACACAGCTAATGTCATCCATCATACACAGACACCGCATACAACAAGAGACATTGATAGAGAAAGCTATACAACTAACAAAGCAAACAGACAAAAACTCTCCCTCCATTCTCACGCTACAAAGTGAACTAGAACAATATAAACACCACAGGTTTCAAGGAGCCCTATTACGGACAAAACTCAACATAATCACACAAGAGACTCCCAGCAAACAATACATGACGATAGAACAAAATATACAACGCTGCAGGCAGATAGGCCAAATAGTGGATTTAGAAGGGACCACACAGACAGTAACACATCACATAGTGCAGGCTTTTGAAAGTTACTATAGGAACCTGTACACAGAAGAAAATGTTCAACCATATATACACGATAGATTTATGCAATTTACAAAAAAATTGTCTGACGCAGATAAACAAACACTAGACACTGAGCTGACACTAACAGACATAACACTCGCAGTGAATGCAATGCAAAAAGACAAATCACCAGGACCTGACGGACTTACGACAGAATGTTATCAACACTTTTTTCCTACCCTAGGGCCTCTTTTACTACAAGTATACAAAGAAGCCTTTGAGAATAAGGAACTCCCACCAAGCCTAAACATGTCTTACGTCACTCTAATACCAAACCAAACTCCGACAAAACACTCCTTAAAAACTACAGACCAATACCACTCTTAAACGTAAATTATAAAATTTTAACAAAAGCTGTAACAAACAAACTAAAACCATTCATGGCGACCCTCATACACGAAAACTAGCAGTGTAGCGTCCAGCACAGAAACATCCATCAACACAAACATTTCATAAGAGACATAATCACCTACACACACCAGAAGGATTGTCAGTCTTCGGTTCTTTCCCTTGACCAGGAGAAAGCCTTTGACAGAATATCACACTCATACGTCCACAAAACATTACTACATTGGAACATAGGTGAACACTTCAGACAATGGATTAATATTCTGTACATGAAGCCCGAGAGCAAAGTGTTAGTAAATCAAACATTAAATAACACCTTCAGGCTAACAAGATCTGTAAGGCAGGGGTGCCCTCTCTCTCCTTTACTGTATGTTCTTGCACTAGAACCACTACTAGAGAACATTAGAAAAGACAGCTCTATTAAGGGCACTTTCATACAAGGGAAAGGTGAACAAAAGTTGCTCGCCTATGCAGACGACACCATCTTTTTCCCATCAAACAAAAAGTCTACAGAAAATATCCTAAACACATTCACAGACTTTAGCAAAGGTAGCGGAGCAAAAATAAATGTTCAAAAATCAACAATAATGGGCATACGCAAATGGAAGAACAAAGCAGACTTTCCCTTTGGACTAACACCAACAAACAACATCAAAATATATGGTATAACCTTTCCCTCACACCCAAATCGCACACACAGAGACACATGAAAAAATCTAACATCCAAAAAACGAGACATGCTGCACAGATATAAATACAAAACCACAACGATTTTTGGACGAAGTTTAATTGTAAATACAAACATTTTCCCTAAGCTACTTTACATTGCCACAGTTTTCGACCCCCCCCCCCCCCCCCCCCCCCCCCCCCCCCCCAAAAAAAAAACAGACATTCACGGATTTAAACAAACAGGTCAGAGCATTCGTTTTTGGTCGCACAATTTACAGCATTAAACACAAGACACTTATACAAAAAAAGAAACACGAAGAGACTGCCCTTCAAGACATAGAAACAAAGATCCAGGCACACAGAATTAAACACACAGGCAGCATCATCAAATACTCAGAACGACACACACAAGCTCATTATTACATGGGACTCAGGCTTTCCAAACTGAGACCACTGAACAATGCAATCCCCCATCACTTCGGCCCTACGCCCTCATTTTATAAGACATGCATACAAACCATCCAAGGACATGAAAAATTAATTCACCAGAAAACAAATGCAATATATAAACATTTAGTTAAACTCCAAGCACCACCTTTACACCTAAGAATTAAAAGAGGACAGAAATATGCTATAAAAAATTACACCGAAACCTTCACTAACTTGAACAACCCAAAAAGCACTGCTAAAGCAAGAGAGGTCACTTTTAGACTAACATGCAACATGACACCCACAACAAAACGAGAAGCACACAGATCCAACCAAATAACAAAATGTCAGCTATGTAGGAAAAGCGTCCAAGAAACAGAAGATCATTTGTTTTTTGACTGCAGTACAATCACACCTACAATGAAACTACTGCAGAAAATCATCGATTTACAAACAACAAAATCAGATATCTTCAAAGCAATCATGTTAAACATAATTCCGGAAGTAGAAAATAACACAAACACATTGATCGTGATTATTTTATCAGAATTTCAGAATCAGATTTGGTGTTTTCAGAATCTTGCCATGTTTAATCATCGTATTTTCAACGCTGGTTTATTTCTGCACATTTTTCGTCAGAAAGTTTTATCAATAGCCCCTGAGATGGTACTTCTTCCATAACGAGGCAGCCTTGATTCGTAAAACGACTCTTCCTTTCCCCAACGGCCCTCCCTCCGTCTCACTACTATCTCATTCTCTGTCTATCCTAACATTTTGTATGTCCGCTTTCGGCCTTCTGTGCCTCCTCCCTTCCCAGTCCCCCTATTCTCTCAAGTACAACAGCTCGACCTTTTAAACTACTCATATATTCGCGGGAGGTCATGTTGACCACAGTTCTAGATGTCGTTAAAGTGTCAAGGTCTGACCTTGCCAACTGATCCCTAAGTGTGTTCGTGGTAAGTGTTTGACGCTGGTATTGTACTGCTCATACCTTTAAATTCAGGAAAAAAATAAATAAATAAAAATTAAAAAAATAAAAGGTGCAGTGAAATGTGCTTGTAATTGTGTGTATGTAAGCGTGCCCGAGTGTGTATAAATGTATATTTATATTTAATGAAATGTTCAATTTTTCTTTTCTCCATTATGAAATGTGAATAAAGCTTGTTGTAAGCGGTCACACACCGGGCCCACTTTCTCACTTTCACATGCAAACTGTTGGGAAAAAAAGTAATTAATGAACAAGCTCGTTAATAACCAAAACTATCCACTAATAAGTGTCTCTTTTCGGATCTCATTTATTTCCCCTGTTGCGATATGCACTGGATGAACCAAGACTCTTTCTTTTGTCCCAGGGGACATCCTTTCAGATTACATTTCACGGCCCAGCACGAATTTATTTTAGCCAAGCCGAACCTGAGGTCTTGGCATCATAAATCAGCGAAATCGGACACCTGCTTTTAGCTGAAGTAAATTTAAGTACCCTTTGTTTTGATTATTTTCCGACGAGGCGGAAATCTTTCGCGACGGACTCTAAATCTAGGAGGTCTTTGACACCCCTGCAATTTTACGACTGTAGAGTGTCAGAGATGTTATATGTGCCTGGCCTTGCCACTACTGTAGAGTAATACGCCTTGCTGTGTATTGGGTCATGCACTGATCATCACTGAAGAAAGTCTTCTTCGGTTACCTCTGCATCATTGAATGAACCTGTCATATAGACATTGAGTGGGAGTGTCAAGTAACGCGAATGGTGTAGTAGTTCGGTGTAACAGACCACTTGGTAATAACTCACACACACTCTCATGTAATGCAATGACGACTTGAACTGCCTCTGACATTTCAATAGTTTAATGAAGGCACGCAAACTGGACAGCACGGATACAGTCATGGATATATGTTGACAAAAATTCATTGGTTATTTGAATCGTGGATGATACATTCATGTAGTCGTGAAATATCATTCAACCCAAGGTAGCATTCACTGTTCTGGTAACTAATCGCCGTATCCTCTACTGACTGAACGCGTCAATGAGGATCGGTAAACATACAAAAGTCATTGGCCGAACTTTCATTTCATGGCTAAGTTCTTAAGCTGAAATATGTCCAATGTTTGTATAATAATCATAAACCACGATAGTGGGTTTTCACCTCATAACAAGATCTCGATACCACTGCCCGATAGTAGGATACATAATCTGTTCTCTTGACAGTGATCAAAAATATGATGACAGGAATATAACATGGCCGCCTTCCTGAGTTGTCGCTCACTCACTCGTAGGAAGGTAGATATAAGCCAAAGTTAATTTATAATGTGCATATAAATAATTTCATAAAGTTTTCCATACAGCTCTACAGTAATCAAGTTAATTCATGTAAACATAACTGCTGTAGGAAAGCCTGTCATCTTCGTCGATACAAAACACGACCCTAGCGATACGAAGCACAATGTTCCATCTAGGTCTAATCGACTCGAGATCATAAAAAATAGGGTCTGGCATAACTGGAGTCCGAATCACACATATGAGGAGGGTCTCTGACAAATAGACTCTTGCAGAGACATAAACTTCTCCTAGAAAAACATCTATGAATCACTGTTAAACCTTAAACAGTGCCAGCCCTGGAAAAAACACTCAGCCATTTCTTGGCGACATTATCGGAACTCTTCACAACCCAGTAGGACTACGAAAACCTGCGCTAGATTCTGGCAGAAAGAATATAGTCCGACCTGAACATACAAAGGTATACAATATACGACTGAATCTACTTGCACTAGACAAGTAGTACACATGAATTCAGGCCATAAACATAACAAGCAAAATTAATCTATTTTCTGGCCCGAACAAATAAGAACGGACATGAATACAATATCCATGCACCGAATCAATATCAAGAAAGATCACTCATATAATCAAAAGTGTAAATCAATCATGAATTATCTAGCTTTACCAGAGGAAGCATTTTCATACACAAATGAATACAAATATATATTTTCCATATTAAATAGCCATATCGTATTTTTGTAATATGTGCATCAAAATATGCACGCAACAGATTACCACACCCCTCGGGAAAAAAATGGTACTTTTTTTTTTTGAAATACATCTAGGATAGGGTTCCCATAATGTTTTGTTCAAAAACCGGGACATTTCCAAATTTTTACCTAAAAAACCCGGGACATTTTGTAAAAAAAACGGGACATTTTAAAAATTAAGGTAAAGCACAAATAAATCTATTATATATTATATGTTGCACTTAAAATAAGATACTGGTATAAAAATACACACATTAACTAACACAACTTCCACTTTAAAAAAGAATTCTAAATTCCAAACATACTTAATTAGAAAAATCGCACCTTTAAAAAATACACAATAGTCAAGTTTATATTTCAGATTCATCAGAATATTTATCAGATTTATGGGCCTGTTCAAGAAGTTTTTTTTTTCTTCTGATATTTGGACATAGAACTCAGCACAAGAGAAAGCCTTAAAATGGGTCTTTATAACGGATAAAGCTTTTACTGTCTCAATGTTAAGTCTGTTTTTTTCGTCTGTCCAAAGCGCATTTATTAATGAAAAAACACGTTCAACAGCTGCATTGGATCCTGGCAGTGCCAAACAAAAACTAACTAGGCATTTCAGGTTCTCAGCATTTATATCCTGCTTTGTAAAATCAGCGAACATCTCACACCATTTTTCACTGACACTTTGATCCTTCAGTTCACTCCACACATCAAATTTGCTTTCACAATATTTTTTCACACATGCAAACTCATCAAAAAAGTCCTCTTCATTCACAGTAAAATTTTGTGACACTGTCTTCATGAATATGTAGCTTTCTTGGATGTTCTTCCAAGTCACAGACTCCTTTCCCTTCAAATTGATCCAATCCATAGACTGAAGAGGCGTAAGAAATGGTGTACACCACTCCTGAATATATTCAATGCAGGTGTCATAGAAATCTAATGCATAGCTTTGAAACTTTTCAACTGTTATGTGTCCTTCTTTTTCTAATTCTTGCAACGGATTTCTCACAGTAGTAGTAAGAAACTTTTCTGCCTTCCTGTAGTTAAATCATTTGGTAGATGCTCACTGAACACTGTTTTGGTCGACTTTCGAATTTTTGTTCGAGATTCAATCCGAGGTTCCACTGTAACCGGAAATTGATAAAGTAACACTACTAAAACACGGAATAAAATCTGTTCCCCAAAGATTTTTTTTTTAGGAAGGACCCTTAAAAAGCGGGACATTTGGAATAAATTCGGGACACCGTTTTATTTTATTCAAAAAGCGGGACTGTCCCGGGAAAAACGGGACGAATGGGAACCCTAATCTAGGAGCAACATACAATAGGCTCACAACGCACCAATAACAATGCGCAGATGATGAGCATTGAGAATATATTTCATGAACTTAGAGAAAGTATTTCTCTAGGTATAAATATTTCCAGAGAGGTGTCACCAACGCATACTACAATACTGGCAATGCCACACTTTTTACATCAGTTTATACATAAATTTCATCTTAGATATCTTAACATCATGATCATCAAAGACGAAAAAAAAAACATTGAAAGATCAGCGGTGAATAAACATCAATGAACCGCTAAGTAGTGTTACAATCAATATATTATATATTCCATATGTGTACACATTTCAACATAGGAACAACTGTAGCAAAGTTAGGCATATAATTTAACAGTTATGAATCATGTGGGCATCTAGACAAAATATCTGCCATCACATTTTCTGACCCACGGATAGCTCGCACCGAAAAATGAAACGGCTGCAGAGCAATCGCATATCGCGTTGATCTCGCGCTCTTCAGATTTTTACTCTGAATAGCCGTAAGAGCTTTCTGGTCAGTTTCCACAATGAAATGCGCGCCAAGAAGAAATCTTTGAAGTTTAAGGATTGACCAAACCATAGCCAATAATTCACGGTCTAGGACCGAGTAATTCTTCTCTGCGGCATTTAGTTTTCGAGAAATATACATCACAGGATGCAGAGTTCCAGAGTACTCTTGCATTAGTGCTGCTCCAATCCCTGTGGATGAAGCGTCACTACGAAGAATAAATGTCTTATCCTTAGAAGGCAATACTAGGATAGGTGAAGTAGAAAACATAGTTTTAACCTTATCCAAAGAGGATTGACATTCTTGAGTCCAATGGACTACATTAGGAGACCCTTTCTTTAGCAAGGAAGAAAGAGGTGACATAATGGAGGACAAATTCGGAATGAATCGTCCATAAAATTGTATTAGACCTAAGAGACTTCGCACTTGCTTTTTAGTCTTAGGAATAGAAATGTTAAGTATCTTACTTGTATTATGGTCTTCTGTTTTTAGGAACATATGACCAACACGGTGACCTAAGAAAGATATTTCGCTAAAACCAATACATGCTTTAGATGGTTTCGCTGTTAGGTTATGCTCGCGTAAGATAAAGAATAGTTCGTTTAACCCGTTATAGTGATCTTCCCAAGTATCACTGAAAAGACAGATGTCATCAAGATATGCAATGACATCTGAGCGATGAGATAGGATTCGACGCATCATGCGTACGAATGTTGCAGGGGCGTTCATTAGGCCGAAAGGCATAAAATTCCATTGGAATAGACCCCTAGGCGTCGAAAAAGCAGTAAACGGTTTGGCGTGTTCGGATAGTGGAACTTGCCAATATCCCTTAGACAAATCGAGTTTAGTAAAGAAATGAGAATTCGACAGTCTGGTAAGTAGCTCTTCAAGTAAAGGCATAGGTTCAGCATCAAATTTCGTCACTTGGTTCAATTTGCGATAATCAACGCAAAGACGTATGTTATTGTCTTTTTTTCGTACAATAACCATCGGTGAAGAATATGCTGATGTGGATGGTTCAATAATTTTTAACTCTATCATTTCATCCAACTCTTTTTCTACCTGTGCTTGAAAATGTATCGGGATAGGATACGGTCTGACTCTTATAGGATTATGGTCAGTAAGAATAATGTCATGTTGAATGACATCAGTTTGACCAGGAATGTCAGTAAGGACATCCTGAAATTGTTCTAACATAGTAGAAACTTGTTTCTGTTCTCCTGGAGATAATTCAGGAGAAATCGTAACATCTTTCCATGATTCATTAGAGTGAAGCGGAATCATTGGAAAAGGTAGATTTACATCCGAGAAACTCGTTTCCTCATCCTGTATTACTGACAGTGATGAGTAATGTCCATGTTGGACTGGAAAATCGTCCGTTGCCTGGAAAACAGGTTGTAAATAATCCGGACGTTCATGGAATTCCGTGAGCATGTTGATGTGGAAGGTTTTATGCTTCCCGTCAATATCGACGATATAGTCAACATCGGAAACTTTTGATATTATATCGTACGGACCTTTCGAAGTAATAAGGAGACTGTTTTCTCTACAAGGTAGCAGGACCAATACTTTGTCACCTGGACAAAGTTGTCGTAAGCGTCTGGTCTTATTGGCAAATTGCCTTGCCTTCTGTTTCGCAAATTCAGAAGAAGCAGTTGCCAATTTGCATGCTTCGATAATCTTATGTCTAAGTGCAATGACATATTCGTAAGAGGATTTTGTGTCATCGACAATATTATCAGCAGTTATGAGATCATGAAGTAGAGACATAGGACCTCGCGGTTTCGCGCCGAAGACAAGTTCAAAGGGAGAAAATCCTGTATGTTCGTTGGCGACCTCTCTATATGCAAAGAGAGCCGCGGGTAAAACACTGTCCCAATCCTGAGGATGATCCTCAGTTATCTTACCTAGTATGTTTTTCAGAGTTCTATTTAGACGTTCTACCATCCCATTGGACATAGGATGATAAATACTACTCAGAGATCTTTCTATCTTAAGAGTTGACATCACTTGAGACATGGTATCCGATACGAGTTGGGTACCATGGTCCGATAATATTTCTGCTGGAAATCCCAGACGAGAAAATATTAACCAAAGTGCATCTGCAATATCAGCAGTAGTTATGCTCTTTAGAGGAACAGCCTCTGGCCAACGTGTGCACATATCCACACACGTCAAAATAAATTGATGTCCTCTAGCAGACTTTATCTTAAATGGACCAATGATGTCTATCGCCATTTTTTGAAATGGTCGAATGGGAATGTCTGCAGCCTGAATAGGGGCAGCATGGCGTGGACCTCTGGATTTAACCTCTTGACATACTTTACAAGATCGACAATAGATTCGTATGTCCTTATTCACAGCAGGCCAAAAGAAAGATGATAGAACTCTAGATTTAGTACGGGAAAAACCCATATGTCCAGCACACTGAGAATCATGAGCGTGCTGTAAGATTTTAACTCTCATATTTTTGGGCACAAGAATTTGAGAATGAATGGATTTAGCGGAGTCTTGTACCATACGTACAAGTACGCCATTCCTCATCGTAATCCAAGATTTACGATTCGTGTCCTTATTCGGATCACCTTCTTTTGCTAGAGTAAAGAATTTCTTTAGAGTAGGATCATCTTCCTGCTGTTTTATAAAGGAAACATGCGAAATCTCCAAGAGATCACCTTGATTCTGGTCATCATTATCTCCAGAAGGCGAAGATTGCGGCATGTTTAGAGCTTTAGCTCTAGTGACTACAGCATTTGCAGTGTGCATATTATCACTTTCCCACTCGGCAATTTGTTGCGGAGTGCATTCTTTCGCACCATGAATGCGACCGACGATAAGATCAGCGATCGGATTCGGCAGAAGACATGCGTGCACATCTCCTGTAAAGAAGGGAGTAGAAATGTTGATAATGGCAGTGGAGTACTTCTCCAATGTGCCACCAAATGTTATGCATTTGATTATTTTGCCAGTGGCTCGAGAAGGATGTATAAGTGACTGCCTCACTCCAATGGTTGTGCACCCGGAATCGAAAAGAATTGAGACCGGAGTACCTTCTACTAGACCTCTATTCAAGACAAGAGCACCTCTTCCATCATGCGCGACTGACGCAGGAAGAGCAGGAAGAGGATGACCACAGCTTAAAGTCGAAACTGTGGTTGGCTCGAATAATGTTTTGCATTGGGAACACTGAAATGCTCTGTCAAAATCGAAAGCAGAACATCCTACATTATTAGAGTCTTTTTTATCATTATTTTGACTACCGGACTCATGGAACTCTTGTTGTGCAGAGTTAGCCTGGTAATGAGATTTACCCTGTTTTTTGTGTTGTGATCTACCTCGGTTATAATTGCCTCTGTAATTATTATTACCTCTGTTATAACCCCTATTTGGGTTTGAATCACAATATTCATGATCATAATCATCATGCTCATTATAATGAGTATCCCTGTAATGTTGGTTTTGTTGTTTCCATGAAGAACTTGGGTAGTTCCTATAGTTACTCCCTTTTCGGAAATTTCTAAAATTATGGGCACCCCTCGCGTATCGAGGACTGTCAGCCCGATTCCAGTTCTTCGAAGAAGAACCCTGATTTGAGTGGTTACCTTGGTTTTGATACTTATTCCAATTAACCTTTTTATCAAATTTATTTTGAGCTCCTTGGAATTTGTGTGAGTAATTATGATTATATTCTGTTGCTGAAGCAACTGGCATACCCTCTTTAATGTTAGTGTTACTAAGAATCATGTCAGGGTGTGCCGTGGCATACTGGTCACAATACTCTTCCATTTGCTTTAATGTACTAGGTTTACGCTCATGTAAAAACTCTAGGAATGGTTTATTTACCGAAGACATGACCTTGTCTCTTAGCAATAAATCCGTAAGACCATCAAATGTTTTCTCTATTTTGGATAATTCAATCCATCGCGAGAGTGTAAGTCGTGCTTTCGAAATGAAATCTGAGAATTCTAAACCTACCTCAGGTCTCATTATTTTAAACAAAAGACGATAACCTTCTTCCGACAGCTGATATCTCTTTATCAAAGCTGCCCTAATAGCATCATAATTATCCTTGTCGGCCTCTTCAACCAAACATAACTTAGTCAGAGACTCCCCTTTTAGATTTTGAGACAACTGATTCACATACTGTGATTTGTCAACATTATGAGCTCGAAAAGCACGTTCAAATCTATCAAGCCAGAATGTTATATCATCACTGGCAGAGTTGAACGCTGGCACCTTGACCTTATAATTGAAGGGTTTACCATTACCACCAGATGCCTGATTAACATTAGTCATACTTGTCAATCTTAATTTCTCTAACTCAAATTCATGTTCTCTTATTGCTTTTCTCTCTTCAGCTTCTCTATCTAATTTTTTTTGTTCAGCAGCAGCTTCTAATTTTTTCTGTTCTGCAGCAGCAGCAGCTTCTAATTTTTTCTGTTCTGCCACAAATCTCCTTTCCTCCACCTGCATCTGCAATTTCTTTTGTTCAGCAGCAGCAGCAGCAGCTTCTCTTTCCAATCTTTTCTCTTCAGCCAGAGCTTTTCTCTCTTCTGCAGCAGCTTCTAATTTTTTCTCTTCAGCAGCAGCAGCAGCTTTTCTCTCCTCAGCAGCAGCTTCTAATTTTTTTCTTCTATTTGAAGTTTTCTCTCCTCAGCAGCAGCTTTTCTCTCCTCAGCTTGCATCTGCAATCTGAAATTCTCAGCATCTATCTTCTTTTGTTCAACTTCTGCTTTCCATTTATTCTCATCTTTTTGTTTTTTCTCTTCTGATTTTAATGCAATAGCAAATTGAGCGGTTGTCCATTCTTCTAACTCTTTACCAGTCTTATCAAGGGATTTCCCTTGTGCAATAAAGTAATCTAATGTAGACATCTTGTCTTATTAAATCAGAAACCTGAAAAAGTAAATAAATTACTCTATCCCACTTTAATGGGAGACAAGTCTATACTATAGACTTAGTCTTAGTGAAAAACTTGTATGGTTACTTGAGTACCTGTGGAAAACAATATCTGTATATCCCAAACACTGTGGGAGACAAGCCTTACAAAGGTCTTGTATACTTCCTTAATGTAATCAATGATCACTTGAGTACCTGTGGAAAATAATATTTTCTATCCCAACTACTTTATAATTCCTTGTACACCAATGATAGTAATTAAGTACTGCTCTGTACTATAATATAAATATATTCAAATATACTTTATATATTATTTGTCAATCAAAGACATTAACCAGGACAAACAAGAAAAGACAATATTACAAAAACAACAAGAATACAGTCTTCACAACTAACAAATATTTGCAAACAATGTTGCATGCAAATTTCAATTAAGAAATTTGCTCCCTATAGAACGCTAGAGCAAGACCAATGTCACTTGGTATTCCCTGTTCTAGTCACCTCCCATCCAGACCCGCAGAATACAAACTAACTTAACACACAACAAATAACATATAAACCAAAATACATGTAAACCTTAATAGCATAAATGCATACATAATATGATTAAATAGAATGTATTGTGGATAGAATGTGATGCTGGTATAGTGTTGTAACAATAACCTGCCACTTTTAATGAACAATTAAATAATAGATTTATTTTCTACACTATTACAATGTTCAATTTTTTTTGAGCATATGAAGATCCAACGATGAAATATGCACTTTATGTTCAACAACACTGTGATTCTTCTGTACAGGATCAACAATCACTTCTCTCTTCTGTACGATAAGAAATGTCAACAGTACTGCTCCAGATATTTTATACGCTTGATACAACTGTCCTGTGTAATACCGTCTGTACAGAGAAAAACTGTCAACAAGCGCTGACCTAGATACAGCATCCGATCGGTAATACAGGTCAAGCTGACATCGACTGCCCCGTTGTAACTTGTACACTAGTGTTCATGCGTGTCGTATGTGGCGTCAGGGATGGTCTGGTTATCATAACCCCAGGAATCTGGTTCACCACTGTAGAGTGTCAGAGATGTTATATGTGCCTGGCCTTGCCACTACTGTAGAGTAATACGCCTTGCTGTGTATTGGGTCATGCACTGATCATCACTGAAGAAAGTCTTCTTCGGTTACCTCTGCATCATTGAATGAACCTGTCATATAGACATTGAGTGGGAGTGTCAAGTAACGCGAATGGTGTAGTAGTTCGGTGTAACAGACCACTTGGTAATAACTCACACACACTCTCATGTAATGCAATGACGACTTGAACTGCCTCTGACATTTCAATAGTTTAATGAAGGCACGCAAACTGGACAGCACGGATACAGTCATGGATATATGTTGACAAAAATTCATTGGTTATTTGAATCGTGGATGATACATTCATGTAGTCGTGAAATATCATTCAACCCAAGGTAGCATTCACTGTTCTGGTAACTAATCGCCGTATCCTCTACTGACTGAACGCGTCAATGAGGATCGGTAAACATACAAAAGTCATTGGCCGAACTTTCATTTCATGGCTAAGTTCTTAAGCTGAAATATGTCCAATGTTTGTATAATAATCATAAACCACGATAGTGGGTTTTCACCTCATAACAAGATCTCGATACCACTGCCCGATAGTAGGATACATAATCTGTTCTCTTGACAGTGAGCAAAAATATGATGACAGGAATATAACATGGCCGCCTTCCTGAGTTGTCGCTCACTCACTCGTAGGAAGGTAGATATAAGCCAAAGTTAATTTATAATGTGCATATAAATAATTTCATAAAGTTTTCCATACAGCTCTACAGTAATCAAGTTAATTCATGTAAACATAACTGCTGTAGGAAAGCCTGTCATCTTCGTCGATACAAAACACGACCCTACGACATTATCGGAACTCTTCACAACCCAGTAGGACTACGAAAACCTGCGCTAGATTCTGGCAGAAAGAATATAGTCCGACCTGAACATACAAAGGTATACAATATACGACTGAATCTACTTGCACTAGACACGTAGTACACATGAATTCAGGCCATAAACATAACAAGCAAAATTAATCTATTTTCTGGCCCGAACAAATAAGAACGGACATGAATACAATATCCATGCGCCGAATCAATATCAAGAAAGATCACTCATATAATCAAAAGTGTAAATCAATCATGAATTATCTAGCTTTACCAGAGGAAGCATTTTCATACACAAATGAATACAAATATATATTTTCCATATTAAATAGCCATATCGTATTTTTGTAATATGTGCGTCAAAATATGCACGCACCAACGACCCACGGGATTTATGGGACTGTGAAGGTCCGAGATCCGTAGTTGTTAACTTCATTTTAAAACCGAGATGACTACGAAGATATAAACACCATCAGTCAAAATCATAAATAGTAGCAGTAGAAAAACTGTTTGTGGATGTGTGTGTTTGTGTGTGTAATGGACTTTTCTTTCCCTACTGCGAACAATTTTACAAACTGGAAAAAAACCAACAAACAAACTTCTTTAACCATTAGTTGAAGGCAAATTTAATTTTGCTCTGTTGATCAAGAGAAATTGAACAAGTATAACATACTTGTATGTTGGCAAGTACGAATGTGTATGTGAAAAGAATTGTTTTTGTCTATTCGGGGATGTTTTTTTTTTAAATTTTTTTCGCCTTTGTTGTTTTTTGTTAACCCCCCCCCCCCCCCCCTTTTTCCCCACCTGTTATCGCTAAAAGAATAAAGAGTGCGCTCTATATTTCCAATAAGTGGGTGTAAGGTCTTTTTCTTTCTTTTTCTCTTCCTTCTCTTTTTAATCAACACTATCATTACCAAAAAATGTGTAACCTTGGAGTACTAGAAAGAGTGTGTAAATGAGTGTGTGCAAGGTGTGAAAGTAATTTTTATATATTTTTTTACAGCTGCACAGTGTATTTTCATTGTTATGCTTATGTTCAAACTATTATTGTCAATGTTTCCATGCATATGTCTTTGTCAATTTCAACGGAATGTGAATAAAGAGTTTTTAAAAAATGGTATAGTTAAACATTGTTTTGCCGGCAAAAACCGATATTTACAAGTAAAACTTCATGGAATGTGAAAAAAAAAGATTGGCCGGCTTAAGGCCGCTATAAACAATTAAATGGATAGTTTTGGTCTATTCGGTTTTTTATTTATGTGTGGGATGTGTTTTCCTCTTCCTGTTTTTGACCACTGTCAGAAAAGAAATAGAGTGCGCTCTATAATTCCAAAAAAACAGGGTGTAAGATTTCTTTATCTTTTTTTTCCCTCTATTTTTAACTCCACACTATCATTGTAAAAAAAAATGTGCAATGTATAACTTTAGTTTTTTCCCTCTCTTTTTAAATCAGCACCTTCATTTTTTAAGAATGTACAATGTATAACTTTAGAATACAAGAAAGAGTGTGTAAATGAGTGTGTGGTAGTTTTGTTTTTTTTTTTTTTTTTTTTATATACAGCTGCTCATTGTATTTTCATTGTTATACTTATATTTATGCTATTATTGCCAATGTTTCATTGCATATGTCTTTGTAAATTTCCACGGAATGTGAATAAAGATGTAAAAAAAATTTCTACTTCTAAAGGAGAAGTTTGGAGAGGAATAAATATAATAGATAAAGAAAACTCGGTGAAAAAGTGAGACACTACAATTGGCAGAGAAACCACAGGAAAGGCCTAGATCTACAGTGTAGATAATACCAGGGAGTCTTCAAGCCAAGATCTAGAGTGTAGATAATACCAGGGAGTCTTCAAGCCACGTCAAAATGTCGGACAAAACTCCGCCCATCCCTCTAGGGAGCAAATCAGGAGTCCTATGCTCAGTTTGGATGACACAAGATCATATCTTAGTAAAGATTATCTTTCTAGACATCCACAATTCAAGTTCCGCCCACTGGTGGTTACATTCCCACGATATCTGTTGCCCGAGTCACACCTCTTACGGTTTAGTACTCAACTTACTTACTTAGTCGTTCCCATTCTACCGTGAGGTGTAGAGGTTTGGAAGAGAGAGCGCCAGACTATCCTATCGGCTGTCTTCCTCCTGGCCTAGTTCCATTCTAGTCCTCGGTCCTTCAAAGATTGTCTAATGTTGTCCTCCCAGCGGACTCTGGGTCGTCCTGGGGGTCTGGATCCCTGGCTCTTTGTTTCCCATGCTTGTCGTGGTAACCGATCTTTTCCCATTCTGCAGACATGGCCAAACAATCTTAGTTGGGACTGTTATACTTGGGTCTGCACGGGGTGGGATTTTAGGCCTTGACGTTGCGGACCATGTCTCTTCTTGTTACTTCAACCACCTTCCTCAGATACCTCATTTCTGAGGTTTGGATCTGGCTTTTATGGGTTGTAGTCATTGCCCATGACTCGCATCCATATGTCAAGACTGGGACATAGGTAGAGCGGTATACAGCCATCTTCGTTTTCTTACCAACCTCTCTCTTGCTGAGGAATCCTCGATTTATGGCCTGAAAAAGTCTCCCAGCTGCTGCTTTTTGAGTGGCCAACTCTTCTTTGATGCCACCCTTTCGGTCTGTAATAGCTCCGAGATATTTAAAGTGGTCGACCTGCTCCAGGACCTGTTTTCCCAGCTTAATCTGATGTCTTCTTTCTTCTCGTGATATCACCATGGATTTTGTTTTAGAGCTGCTTATGACCATCTCTCTCTTCTCCAGCTCTTCCTTCCAGACTTGCAGGTTGGATTGGAGATGTGCCTCTGATTTAGCAATCAGGGCAACATCATCAGCAAATGCCAGCTCTGAAATGCATACCTGTCTCATCTTCCAGTACCCCACTGAATACTTTCTTGTTCTCTCCTCACATGACTTGATAACATCGTCCATGAGGAGTATGAAAAGATAAGGTGACAGGATATCACCTTGTCTTACACCAGTGGTGGTCCTGAACTCTTCTGACTTATGGTTTGCTGTCCTCACATAATTTCTGCAAGACTTGTAGAAGCTCTGTATAGCATGAATCAGGGGTGCTGGAATGTTCTTCCTTGCCAAACAGTCCCAAAGTTTGCTCCAGGGGACCCTGTCAAATGCCTTTTCCAGATCTATGAAACAAAGATAGATCTCACTCTTATACTCAAGGGCCTTTTCACTCAGCTGTCTGAGTGTGAAGATTAGGTCTTGAGTACTTCGGTTTGCTCGGAATCCGCACTGGATCTCATCCAATTGTGGCTCAGCTAGGCGTTGGAGTCTCTGCTCTAGGATTCTAGAGTAGATTTTACCGGGGACACTGAGAAGGGATATGCCTCTATGGTTTCCACATTGTTGATTGTCACCCTTTTTGAAAATTGGTGTTATGATGGCAATCTCCCAGTCCTTTGGTATGGTCTTGTTGCACCACGCTGCCTTTAGGACCCTTAAGAGTAATAGGTCACCTGATGGTCCCATGTAAACCATTTCTGGTGTTATACCATCATGCCCTGCTGCTTTGCCCATCTTGATTTTCGCCAGTGCTGCCTTCAGTTCTTCCATCTTTATGTCATCTTCATCACCATTTGTTTCCTCTTTTGTGCTAGTGGTTATCATTTCTGATGCTTGACCTTGCTCACCATCAAGGAGTTCTGAGAAATATTCTTTCCATCTTTCCATTACTTCCTTCGGGGTAGTAAGCAATTTGCCTTGCTTGTCCTTTATAAATTTGAGAGGGCATTGTTTTTCCTTCCTCATGTTCTTTAGGGTCTTATAGAACAATTTCTGATTTTCTTGCGCATCTTTTTCTAGCTTTTTCTCCAAATTCTTCCCAGGACTTCTGTTTTGCTGTTAGCACCTTGTTCTTTGCTACTGTATTCTCTATATTTCTCTATTTGCCCTGCTGTGTTTTTAGCTCCTAAGTATTGTTTCCATTCCATTTTCTTCTCTCTTATTTTCTCTTTGACTTCCTCTGTCCACCAAGGTGTCCTCTTTCTCTTGTTCCCAAGTCGGACTTCACCACATTCTTCTGCAGCAGCTATCTTTATGATGTCCTTGAATTTAAGCCACAGGGTTTCCAAGTCATCAGGTTGTTCGTCTGTGTTTCTCACCGCTGTAGCAATAAGCCCCTGATATCTGGTCTTAATTTCTGGCTCTCTCAGCTTGTAGGTCTTAATGCTCATTTCTTCCGTTCGTTTACTTGGTTTCTTGCGTGATGCTGGGCAGTTCCTAGGCTGAGCAACTCTTTCATTTGATCTTTAGTGCTCAACAAGATGTGTTATCAGACAGCGCCAGGATGTCTAACAACCGAGGGCTGTCTCCCATTACATATTCTGCGTCTCACACGTTTGTCTACTTCACGGATGGCAAAGGTGTGTTTTGTTTAAATCGCCCATTCCCGTGTGAGAATGCCAGCATGAGCACAAATATACACCGTAGACCAGATCATAAATTAATTACCCAGTCTAAAATTGCACCCTTCTGGCCACACGGTCATATATATATATATATATATATATATATATATATATATATATATATATATATATATATATATATATATATATATATATATATATATATATATATATATATATATATATATATATATATATATATATATATATATAAGTACGTTTTCTACCCAGAACTCACAGCTGTGCTATATCCTGTGTAATGTAGTCGAGCAGTCCTATATACTGTGAGTGATTATTTGGCCGTGTACTGAGGCCCAGGTAGCTAGTTACACATTTACGAGTATTTGAAAGACTTATGCGTGCTACCCGCACATAAGTTATGCTACAGTTGATATCACGGTTTCTGATGTGCCAAGTTTCCATATTTGATCTGAATTGATGTATGATGTATTTTTTTATATGTAGCCTTGTCGGCGTCACGCAAGCGTGTCAGTGGTGTGTTGCGGAACGACCGCAATAATTTGTCTTCTCTTTGTTACTTTCACAATTGCTCCTGCTGGCGGAATTGTGGATTTTAAAGCTGCATCCACGGTGGAATGGGTTCATTTTCTACACAAGACAACAAGAGGCTGCGACACTTGGGAGTCATGACCCAGGTGCCCCCCCCGCCCCCCCCCCTAGAGTGTAAAGGAGAATAATGGGCCGAAACACTTGTTCGACGGGGGGATTACTTCTGATGATCAGATTGCCTCCTGTTGTATCGCTCTGTATAGAGTTTCCTATCATGAACTGTCATGTGAAATTTGAAAAGTCCGATGTTCATCGTAATAAACTGTACAAGTCGTCTATGCCAGGCTTCCGAGGACATTTTATTCAACTACGTGTGGTGGTCCAGTGAGTGTTGTTTCGACTGTAGTTCTTGTTTGAACTCACAGAACACTTCCAAGTACGGTCACCTGTCGCGAGTAGCCATCACATCCCAGTACACTGAGACGCATTCCCCCCCCCCCCCCCCCCCCCCCCCAATGTCATTGTTACAGAAATCACCGAACTCCTAACATTGGTGGAGATCAAATAAAATAACGAACGGAACAATATATGTCCACAAAAGAGAGTTTGAGTAAACATAACCGCCAAAAGCTTACAAAGGTGCAAATGTCGTTCGCACAAATAATCACAGTGTCACCTTTTAAAAAACAAACCTATTTACTTCACTAAAATATACACACCTGTATTTACAAAGTGTAGGCCTACTTACCGCGGCAAATTTTATCTGCGACTACTGAAGGCCAAGGTTAGGTCCTACATTAACCACTTGTCAGAAAATTGTTTATACCTTGTTTCAAGTCCCTTTATATCTGTTGACACTTTACAATACTTTATCTTTCATTATTAAGTGTTGGCTCTAAATGGAAAATATATCAAGAAGCTTTTAGAAGCACCGGGAAGGAAAAACTGGCATGTATGAACAAAACAAACAGTTCAGAAAATCTAAACATATCTTGGCCTATTGTATGGCTCTGAGACATGGAGAACAACAAAAACAACAACCAAAAAGCTACAGACTTTCATAAACGGGTGGTTGCGTAGAATAGAAGGACTGAAATGGTATGACAAAGTCACAAATGTGGAACTGATGACAAGAACCAGACAAGTGCCAGTGGAACAAGAGCTGAGAAGAAGACGCTGGCGATGGATAGGACACACATTGAGGAAACCTGTTGATAGCATTACAAGGCAGTCCTTGTTCTGGAATCCACAGGGAAAGAGAGGCAGAGGTAGACCAAAAAACACATGGAGAAGAGAACTGGAAACAGAGGTAAAAATGATGAGGAAAACATGGAAAGAACTTGAGCGGATGGCACAGGACAGGAAGACTTGGCATGTGTTTGTTGAAGGCCTATGCTCCTTGGGGAGCTAAATGGTATTGATTGATTGTAAACTAGAGATAATACATTTTTTTTAACTTAGTGGAAGCTGATAAACCTTCAGTATCTGAAATAAATTTCTGTTTTCCCTGCACGCTTGTAAATAAATAGAGTTAACTAGCTCTTCGGTGAAGTTTCTATCTTTAGAAACTTTAGAAATGTAGACACACACACAAACCTGTGACCTACGTTACACGATATAACTGTTGGAGCGTAGAAAAACACCAGTGTTTGACCTAAATTACACGATATAACTGTGGGGGCGTAGACACATACCAACTTGTGACCTAAGTTACACAAATATAACTTAGAGAACGTAGACAAACACCAGCTTGTGACCTAAAGTTACACGATATAACCATGGGAGCGTAGACACACACCAACTTCTAAGCTAAAGTTACACGATATAAATTTGGAAATGAAGACACCCAGCCCGTCGTGAATGAGGTTGGGAACACACGCTAACTATATGAATGAAGTTGCTAGGCATGCATGACAATTTGCCTCTCATCAACCACTACTACACGATTAAAACAGTTCATGTGTGCCTGTTTCAAACTGACAAAGCAGACGCATAAAACTGAGAGGAGTCAGTGCGGAAAAACCTTTTACCATTATCGTGTAAAACAAACAAAAGATTGACCTCTTTCCCCGGGAATACCGTGACCGTGATTGTACTCTCACATTGTGTAACAGAGACAAATACTATTCTGTTAAAAAAAATAAAAAAAGAAACGCATAGCTACTGAAGGCACACACATAGCCATAATTTTGACATTCAATAACTTTTTAATTTAATGAGTTAATTGTTCAAATTGCACACAAGAATACCTTAGGGTTCAACCAATCAATTGACAGTTGTTTTGCATCTGGGCCACGAGAGTTATTTGGCGTACGGGCTTTCCCGTTAGTATGGTGTGTGGCCTCCTCTTGCATCGATCAGCGACTGGCATATCCTGGGCATGGATGCGATCAGACGTCTGATGTGGGCCTGTGGGATGGCTGCCCACTCTTCCTGGAGTGCCAGGAACAGATCACGACGATTGGCTGGAGCAACGTCTCGGCGACAAACACGTCTATGCAGCTCATCCCACAGGTGCTCAATCGGACTCATGTCTGGAGACAGGGATGGCCAGGGAAGGGTGAGAATGTTGTTGGCAGTCAGGAACTGCGTGTTCAACCGTGCACAATGGGGTCTGGCGTTGTCCTGTTGAAACACAGACCTTTGGGCAACAAAAAGTGGAAGGACATGGGGTCGAAGAATTGCATTGACGTATCGTTTCGCATTCAAGCCTCCTTCAATGTGCACCAATTGACTCCTTTCGTTGTAACTGATCATTCCCCACACCATTGCACCTCCACCATCGTGCGGCGGAGCTTCATCAACGCAATTTTGGGCAAAACGTTCATTTCGCCTACGGTAGACCCTACGCCGTCTATCATGACGCTGCAACAAAAAGAAAGATTCGTCACTAAACCAGACAAGTCTCCATTGATTGTCAGCTGCCCGGGGACGATGCTGGTTGGCCCAAAGAAGTCGATTTTTGCGATGGCGGCTCGTAAGGACAGGTCCTCGGTGAGGTCGTTGTGCCCAAAGTCCAGCGTCATGCAGTCTATTCCGGACAGTTTGATCAGACACATGACGTCCTGCAGGCAATGACTGGGCAGTTGAGGAAGCTGTTGTAAACCTGTCTCTGAGGTGACGAAGCCGAATAAAGCGATCCTCCGATGTTGTTGTCACTCTGGGTCGTCACTTCGATGCCGGTCTTCAACTGAGCCAGTGGCTTGGAACCGGTGCCAAAGTCGACTGGTGGTACTCTGATGCACGTTTAGATGCCTGGCAACCTGACTTTGACTTTTGCCTGCATGCAGTCGGCCATAGCAATGTTCCTTAAATTTATCGATAGAGACGCCATAAATGTCTGCTTGAAAATGAACTGATTTTGTGTGTGTGTGTGTGTAGTGTTATCCTTTTATAGGGTTTCAGTTGCGTAGTCGGTGAATAGTGTTCACCCCAAATTGTGTTGCTTTCACGTGCGCGCAACATGAGCTGTGGTCAAAAATTGCATCATAAACACTATTGACCACTGCGTTGTAACGATTACAAAAATGAACGCAATTCAGGTCAACACGTTCATTTGACACTGTAAAGAACATTTGAGGCTGGTTTTTATATACCCTAGCACCAAATTTTACTTACAAACTCATAAAAACGCGCCCTCGGATAGCTATGCGTTTCTTTTTTTTTTCTTTTTTTTTTTTTTTTTTTTGAGCAGTATAGTTTCACTAAGGCCTGAACATCGGTTTTTCTACTATAACAAATTGTCCACACCAAGTGGAGGAGCTACCAGGATGTGAATAAAATCAGCTGACTAGCGATATGCGTGTGACACAGGTCACAGCCTGTGACAAACTTGAACTTAACAACACACCAGTCGTGGAGATTACAACCAATAATTTTGGAATAATCGAACGTTTAGCACTGTGGTAAAGTTATAGCTTGACAAATAAAGCAACAAACATTTGTTAACACAAAGACACCGCTAGCCTACAGAAAGTACTTTACGATACTTTCAGACTAAAAAGTCTTGTAATAATATCTTTATCTACGCAGACTTAGTGACAGATACTGCTATAGGTAAGTCAGAGACATAAACAGCTTCCAGAAGTGTGTACAAGTATAAATATGTTGAACTCAAAAAGGAATTATTATGCGGGCGTAGAAGAAGCCCTCACACAGACATTGTAAACTGAACTACTTACTACATGTAAGTAGAAGAAACGCAAAACTACTTAAATCAAGAATTATATGTAATTGCCGTGCAAACACATTTAGTAAAATCAATTATTATTTGTTCTTCTTCTTCTTGCGATCGCATCTTTGATGTTTACACCGTCAGATGAGTTCTCATGATGAACTCGACCGTTGTCTGGAGTTCCTCTTTAGCTCCATACAGCTTTGAGTTTAGTGTTGAGTCATTGGACCAGTATATCTTTCTTAACTGGTCATACAGAGGACAATCCTGTAGAACATGCTCAGCAGTTTGTTCGTTTAATCCACATGTGCGCAGTGGTGAAGCAGACAATCGTAGCTTGTACATGTGTTTATTCAGTTTGTTATGCCCTGTCCTGAGTCGAAAAATGGTGATCTGTCCCTGCCGGTCAAGAGTGTGGTAGTCGTCGTTGGGTTGATTCTGTTCTCTTCTGATAGTCTGGATAGCTCTCTTTTTCTCAGTATGTGATTTCATTATCTTCTTGTTCACATTCTCCTCCCTTTTTTGCAAGTTTATCTGCCTTTTCATTTCCGGGTACACCACAATGAGATGGTACCCACTGAAGTATGGTTCGCTTTTTGGCAGCTACCTTGTTTAGTTCATTTCTCAGATGCGGGAGTTTACCATCCTTGAGAGCTTGTAGTACAGACAGTGCATCTGTGAGGATGACTACCTGGTGGCAGTCAGAGTTGGTGTTATAAATCATATTTGCAGCTTGCTCTAGAGGTTGAACCTCAGCTGTATAGTTGGAACATAATTTACCAATAGGAATATGCCTAGTCTCATAGTGGTTGTCAGGATATGAGATAAAATACCGGCGCCTCCATTCTTAACAGCATTTGTTGCTGATCCATCTGAGTAGGCATGTATCCATGATTGTTCGGGATAGCTTTCTTGGATCATACTCAATGCAGCAGTTCGGTTTTGCAGATCATTATACTCACATCCACTTGTGAGACCACTGACTGATGTATTAATTTGGAGGGTACTGCTGGTCTGTTCCCATGGTACAGGGTATAGGATGGGCTTCAGTGGTGTTGTCTTCATGGATGTGTCTTCTTGATGCTGTCTTTTAAGTCTTTTTCCACGATGGACAAAGCTGCTACGTTTTAGACGTCCCAATGCCAGATCATCTAGTCTTGCCTTCATTGGGTGCGTTGGCATACTGTTGTACTTTTCCATCTGGATCATGCTTTTGGTGTCTCTTCTAAAGGACAATGTCTGTAGTCTAGCAGCTTTCTGCATCTCTGATATTGGCGTAGTTTTCATGGCTCCTGTAATGAGCCTGAGAGCTTGATTTTGCACCTTGTCCAATGACTGCAGATGTGAGTTAGCAGCTGATGACCATGCTGCTGAGCCAAACTCTAAGTGTGGTCTTATTACTCCATTATAAATCTTCTTTAGAGTTCGTTCATTTGCTCCCCAATTGGTACCTGCTAGTTTTCTGAGTATGCCTAGTCGTCTTCTGGCCTTTCCTTCTGCATTTTCAATATGCTTCTTCCATGTAAGCTTTTGGTCAAATGTCACCTTAAGATAGGTGGGGTAGCTTTCTTCCTTGATCATGGTTGTCCCTATGTGTATGTTAGCTGCTTTGTCCTTGGGGGAGAGGGAGAACAGCGTTGTGGAGGTTTTATCTGTGTTTATTGTGATAAGCCATTTCCCTGCCCATGACATTAGCCTGTCTGCTGCCCGCTGCATTCTATAATTTGCTGTGGTGACTGTCACATATGAAAATAGTCGCAGCAGTGATTGTCCACTTCCCCCCCCCCCCCCCCCCCCCCACCCCCCAATCAAGTTTATATTTTTTGCTACACGAACGCCTGATTCACTTAACACGTGAGTCATCTGGCAATTAAACACGGTGGAACAGAGCGTAGTGCGCATATGGTAAAATCGTTCTTTGATCAGGGAAACACGCGGGCCAGGCCAGGCGTTAACAAGAGGCCAAGCGTTAACATTTTCTTTGAAGAATCAAGGGGTGATCAGTCTGAGACGTACCTGGAATTGTTACATGTTCAGGGGGAATTAACTTACGTAGCTGATATTCGGCAAGGCGGAGATAATCGAAGACAAGCTAGAGATCGTCGGTCGGCAGAGGTGGCAGAATATCCTTTCATTCAGGAATCGAACGGCAAATTCGCCTGGCCCTGGACGTAGGTGTGACCTTTCGCATTAAGAAGCGAAAAGAACGGAATCTATGAATATATACCTTGTCTCTCCTATAGTCTTTATCAGTTGCTCTCAGATTTTTCTGAATTCACTAGCTCGCTATCCTAAGATTTCTCGTACAAGAGTGAATTATTAGATTTCGTGGAGTGTTTCATTTTTTCTGTTGCGGCTGGTCAAAACCTGCGAACTAGCGGTCTAACGGTCTTATTGCCATATGAACTTACGTTCTTAGAGTCTTATAATCTATAAGCATCCAGGGATATTTAATATTGATGAGCTTCTTGCTGTGGCCTGTGCGGTCCATTTTTCCTCATTTCATGAGAGAAACCAGAATAGAACCATTACATTATAATTTTAACTGGACCAGAACTATTACCAGATTCCATTTATATCAATCTCATCAGCCAGCTGTGTGGCAACATATATTGTAAGTCCGCAACTACGGCGAGTCTGGGGCTGGATTTGGCACAACTTAATATGACACTGAGTAGTCTTATTACTTATTAGTATTTATTTCCACGGAACGCCTGCGACAACTATTGGGTAAGCGAATATGAATGTGGCCACAAGTATGAAGGATTGAATGAACTGTAAGAGAGTAACATAATTTTCTGTTGTTACCCCTTTCATACAAATCTTTTCTTTTGTTCTCATTAACCTGAGTATTTACGGGATAGATTAATTAGGAACTTGTTCTTTATTTCTTTAATGACTATTCCATACACTTATTGTTAACTTTTGATCTTTCGGGTTAATTAATCTCTGTTGGGATCTTCTTTTTCTTTTCCTTTACCAGAGGGGAAAACCTATTTGATTAATTTTCATTTGTCTGTAAACCATGATCTATTGATGTATATGATTTATGTTGTAAAGTTCTAGTGATAAATAAACTTAATAAACCTTGAGTTATTGTGAAGAGAGAAAACCGGACTGATTCTAAAGGCGACGAACTGGAACGGACTACGGACTACGACTTATGGAACTTGGAACACAAGAAGTATAAATGGGAAGGAAGAGGAGCTGGTGGAAGAGATGAGGAAAGCAAAACTAGAAATCCTGGCTATAACGGAAACGAAGAAAAAAGGACAAGGAGTCATGGATCTCGATGGCAACACGTTGCTCTACAGTGGTGTACCCATATCTGAAAGAGCTAAAGGGGGCGTGGGTTGCATTGTGGCCCAAAGTCAAAAAGATAGTATCAAGGGATGGAACTTTGTCTCGGAGCGCATTATGGTTGTAAAACTAAAAGAAGGAGAAACCATAGTCAACCTGGTCATAGTGTATGGGCCAAATGAGGATGAGAGAGCAGAGGTCAAGGAGGAATTCTTCGAGCTGCTTCAAAGGACAGTGGATGACTGCCTAGATGAAGTTATTATGCTAGGAGATTTTAATGCCAGAGTCGGAAATGACCATGCTAGATGGGGTGGAGTTATCGGAAGATATGGAGAAGATACTCTCAATGACAATGGAAAGCGACTCCTTAGATTCTGCAGTGAGCAGAATCTGATCATTACAAACACAAAGTTCCCCCATAAGCGCATACATGCATACACTAGATGTGAACCAACCAAGAATGAGAAGTCAGTGATCGACTATGCCATTGTTCGGAGAAGCTCATTCAGATATGTCCGAGATGCAAGAGTCTGGAGGGGGCCAGAGATTGGAAGTGATCACTACATGCAAACAATCAAACGAACAACTGAAAGAGTTGCTCAGCCTAGGAACTGCCCAACATCACGCAAGAAACCAAGTAAACGAGCAGGAGAAATGAGCATTAGGACCTACAAGCTGAGAGAGCCAGAAATTAAGACCAGATATCAGGGGCTTATTGCTACAGCAGTGAGCAACACAGAAGAACGACCTGATGACTTGGAAACCCTCTGGAATAAATTCAAGGATATCATAAAGACAGCTGCTGCAGAAGCATGCGGTGAAGTCCGACTTGGGAACCAGAGAAAGAGGACACCTTGGTGGACAGAGGAAGTCAAAGAGAAAATAAGAGAGAAGAAAATGGCATGGAAACAATACTTAGGAGCTAAAAACACAACAGGACAAATGGAAAAATATAGAGAATATGTGACACTCAGAACAGAAGCAAAGAGCAAAGTGCTAGCAGCAAAACAGAAGTCCTGGGAAGAATTTGGAGAAAAGCTAGAAAAAGATGCACAAGAAAACCAGAAATTATTCTATAAGACCCTAAAGAACATGAGGAAAGAAAAACAATGCCCTCTCAAATTTATAAAGGACAAGCAAGACAAATTGCTTACTGCCCCGAAGGAAGTAATGGAAAGATGGAAAGAATATTTCTCAGAACTCCTGGATGGTGAGCATGATGAAGCATCAGAAATGATAACCACTGACACAGAAGAGGAAAGCAATGATGGTGAAGATGACATAAAGACGGAAGAACTGAGGGCAGCACTAGAGAAAATCAAGATGGGCAAAGCAGCAGGGCATGATGGTATAACACCAGAAATGGTTAAGTACATGGGAGCATCAGGCGACCTATTACTCTTAAAGGTCCTACAGGCAGCATGGTGCAACAAGACCATACCAAAGGATTGGGAGATTGCCATCATAACACCAATTTTCAAAAAGGGTGACAATCGACAATGTGGAAACCATAGAGGCATATCCCTTCTCAGTGTCCCTGGTAAAATCTACTCTAGAATCCTAGAGCAGAGACTCCGACGCCTAGCTGACCCACAATTGGATGAGGTCCAGTGCGGATTCCGAGCAAACCGAAGTACTCAAGACCTAATCTTCACACTCAGACAGCTGAGTGAAAAGGCCCTTGAGTATAAGAGTGAGATCCATCTTTGTTTCATAGATCTGGAAAAGGCGTTTGACAGGGTCCCCTGGAGCAAAAGTTGGGACTGTTTGGCAAGGAAGAATATTCCAGCACCTCTGATTCATGCTATACAGAGCTTCTACAAGTCTTGCAGAAATTATGTGAGGACAGCAAACCATAAGTCACCACTTTAAACATCTCGGAGCTATTATAGACCGAAAGGGAGGCATCAAAGAAGAGTTGGCCACTCGAAAAGCAGCGGCTGGGAGACTTTTTCAGGCCATAAATCGTGGATTCCTCAGAAAGAAAGAGGTTGGTAAGAAAACGAAGATGGCTGTATACCGCTCCACCTATGTCCCAGTCTTGACATATGGATGCGAGTCGTGGGCAATGACTACAACCCACAAAAGCCAGATCCAAACCTCAGAAATGAGGTATCTGAGGAAAGTGGTTGAAGTAACAAGAAGAGACATGGTCCGCAACCAGACGATCCGTCAAGGCCTAAAATCCCATCCGCTGCAGACCCAAATAGAACAGTCCCAACTAAGATGGTTTGGCCATGTCTGCAGAATGGGAGAAGATCGGCTACCACGACAAGCATGGGAAACAAAGAGCCAGGGATCCAGACCTCCAGGACGACCCAGAGTCCGCTGGGAGGACAACATTAGACAATCTTTGAAGGACCGAGGACTAGAATGGAACCAGGCCAGGAAGAAGACAGCTGATAGAATGGTCTGGCGCTCTCTCTTCCAAACCTCTACACCTCACGGTAGAAGGGGAACGACTAAGTAAGTAAGTAAGTAAAAGTTATTGTGTTGGTCAACCCCTGTCCATATTTGTTATCCATAGTTTGTTTTCCCGTTTGTGCGTATTTGTCACAGAACTGTGTGCATATGGGTGCAGTGTAACTTGTATATTGTACAAGGAGAGAAAGTGCGTCTGATTTAAATTTAGTCGTCCAGATAGGCTGGATTAGAGAAATTACTCAACCCAGAGACTGTCCTTCCTCTTACACGATCACCTCGTGAGGAAAAAAAAACTATTTCTTTCACCTTACTCTCACATAGTTATCACTATCACCTCTGCTCAGACAGGACTATAAACATCTATTACCTGTCTGATAAAATCTACGACAATGACGTATTCATCAGCGCACCAGAGTACTAGGTCGTCTGCATATAAGGCAGCTTTCACTCCAGCGGGGAGATCTTTTACCAGGTCATTGATGTAAACAAGGAAGAGTGTTGGAGAAATTACTCCTCCTTGAGGTACCCCCTGATAGAGCAACACTTTTCTGCCCTGCAGACCATCAAGGGTGACTCTAGTTCTCCTGTTGTGCAAGTATGACTGGATCCATTTTATCTTGTTGCCTTGGATTCCACTTCTCCTAAGTTTTGCAATAAGGTCATCATTCCACACCTTGTCAAAGGCCTGCTTGAAGTCAACCCAGATCGTTCGGACTTTTTCATCTCCTGGAAGGCATCTTCTACTACTTGAGATAAGTAGGTAACTTCGTCTTCTAAACTGTAGCATTCTCTAAATCAAACTTACTCTGGCACCAGGATCTGCTCAGACTCTAAATACCATTTCAATCTGTGGTTGACTATTCGCTCCATAGTCTTCCCAACGCAGCTTGTGAGACTTATTGGCCGGTAACTTGCAGCCTTGGTCTTACATTTCCCTTTCTTTAGTATGGGTATTGTGATGGCTTCTCTCCATACTAGGGGTACCGTGCCTTTCACCCAGCTGTGGTTGAATATCTCAAGCAGTTTTGTCTTTGCTGCTGAGCTCAGATTTATTAGCATTTCTTTGCTGATTTCTTCTGCGCCTGGTGACTATTGGGCCTTTAAGCTTGGAAATAGCGTTCTGTAGTTCTCCTAGTGTGACAGGTTCCCTCATTGAGTGTGGAGTATCTGTCTGTCGCATGGTCACCCGTATTCCTTTCCTTATCTCTTTCTGTTAGTCTATTTTGCCACCTTCATCCTCCTAGGCAAGGAACATTCTTCATTTAGAGATTTGACTAATCTCCAAAGTTTCTTGCCGTCTTTCTCAAGGTTCAGCGCTGCCGTTTTATTTCTCCAGCTTTTCCGTTTTTCGTCTAGCTTTGTTCTCTGAAACTCTGTGTGACAGGTTATATAAATAGATTACATGATTTCCCACCTTTGCTTCCTTATTAGTATTCACGGTTTTGTTAACGCAGAACCCATGCTCTTCGATATCTGTCTAACTCATATTTTAGGCACGCCTATTTTTTTCGCTATCTCTTACAGGCACTAGCGAGTATTTACAAACAGACCTATTAGCTAGTCCACGAGCGGACAGGTAACCGCCAGCGAGTAAGAGCCGTTAACTGAATTATCACGCGAGCGATTGGGCAATCGTTGAATAGTGACAGATCAGACAAAGAACGCGCGTAGAGAGAGATCGAGTCGTCTATTTGTAGAATCAATGGCAATAAGCCAAAAGACGTACCTTTGATGGTTACATTTCTCAAGGGGAACTTAAGCAAATGAAGAAAAAGAAAGGGGTGATAACCACAGTTACCGACAACATCCGTATGTTCGTGATCCCAGGGGACGTAATTAGCTGCAGAGAGAGACGAGATCAATAGACGGTCTGCTCATTAGCGAACATCTATGCGGTCGGCATAAGTGAGAAAGAAAGCTTTAATTCAGGAATCGAACCGTAGATTTTCCCAAAATGCGGGCTAAGGCGCGATATCTCGCACTAGCTAGCGAAGGAAGACCAATTTCATATAAATACCCCATCCGTTAAAATCAATTATCCAGTCGCCTCAGAAATTTTCGGAATATCTAGCTCAAATCCTAGAGCCATTGCACAAAGTGGATCACTTAGAATTCTGAGGAGATAGTTTCATTTTCTGTGTTGCGGTAAAAGAAATATGTACTAGCACAAGTGATTTAATTGTTAAAGTTCGTCATTATATTTCACTAGGATTTACTGTGTTAATTGACTAGCGGATTAAATAACATATAGCTAATTTTCCAGCTGTAAAGTAAATTTAATTACTCGCTATCACCCAGAAAGATATGTTTTAATTGACTAGTAAACGCATTAAACGTTTGACTACTGACGGAATCTATATTTTTTTCTAATTCGTTGAGTGTAATTTTGTAAATGACTAGCGCTTATTCCACGTGTAAAAATGATGAGATAAGCTAGACACTTGTGGTTTCTAATCTAATTTAATAACCGTGCGGATAAGAAATCATACATTACGCGGGGTAGGATAGAATACTGATATTGTGGTTAAATATTTTGTATTTTCTTCCTAAATCTAGTACGGATCACAAACCAAACCTACCAGCGTCCTGAGATAAAGGGGTCTAAGTCAAATAGTACCAAAAACATTCTTACGTATATCGGGTCTTCCAGGTTGACCTGTTCGGCCCTCTAGTTTCACCCAGAGAGAGAGAGAGCACACACATATGACAATAAGAATAACGATAACTGGACATATAGCTACCCAGATTTCTTTTCATTTTCATTAACATTCAGCCCGCTATGGCGAAAATATCAAACTTAACACTACCCGACTACTGACCACTGTGTTGTGGCGAGGATTTATCCGGAAAGATTAACTCACCTGACATTCTCTTTAACTATCGGAATTACAAGCGGCTGTACACTGTGAACACTAGATCTCGGTAATTAATTTTCTACCTGGACTAATTGATGTGACATAAACATATCCAATTATCAGCACCAAAGTAAGCGTTCCCCATTAGAAGAATTAATCAGTCTTAGAGGAACTGGGGCTTATTTCGGCGAAACCCAACACTGGATTTGTATTTATATCATGGAGATATGTTCAAGATGTTGTTAAAACAACTACTAGGTAAGCGAGACTGAATGTGGCCACAGGTTTGTCAGAGCAGAGAGAAAGAGGATTGAATAATTCTTCTGTTGTATAATCATTGTACTCATTTGTTTTCTTTTTCTTCTTTTTTGTTTGCTAATAATGTTATTTTCAGGATAGATTAATTAGGAACTCTGATCTTTACAGTATAGTCAAATTCTATACCATAGCGCAAATCGTTTGACCGTTTGAGGTTATTAACTTCTTTCTTACGGGATCCTGTCTCAACAGAGGGGATTGCACCGATGGGTTTATATTTTGTTAATTTCTGTAACCTATGATTTTTTTCTTTTGCTATTGATATATTGGATGTTGTGAAGTTTTCTTTATGATAATAAACTTTAACAAAATTTAATTACCTGTGTTGGTCAGCCCAGCCCAATATCCAAACCTCATTTACTATATTTTTCACGTTTGTGCGTCTGGTTGTTGTCACTTATCTGTGTGTGTGTATGTGAGTGGTTAATAGTGTATATTTTAATATATACGGAAAGGAGAATTGTCTGATAAACAAAATTTCAGTCGGAAAGATAGGCTGGACTAGAGTTTCGTCTCAATCCAGTGACAGATTCTACCTTTAACTTATTCACTCGTGAACTCTATTTGTTTACCTTATCTCTCACTGAGTTACCACCTTTTTCAGTTCTATTCAGACGGGACCAGAATCTATCTTAAATACCTATCAAAATCTATGACACTCTGCTACGGCCTGTTTCCATTTGTTGTGAGTTTCAAGTGAAGACTGAGACTCTTCACCCTTTCTAGCTTCCTGGCATTCTTGGAGTGTGCCGGACCAGCATGGTGTGTAGTTACACCGGAATCCTTTGGGAATGGTTTCTTTTGCAGCTTGAAGTATGCATCTTTTGAAGTCTTTTACCACTTCATTAATGTCTCTGTTCTGCACCTTGAGGTCAGACAGCAGCGTATTCACCCAATGCCTGAATAAACCCCAGCTGGCTTTTTTGTAATTCCATGGCTTGAGAGTTACACTCTGGACAGTAAGAAAGATTGGGCGGTGGTCGCTTCCTCCTAGTTGGTCTTATACTTCTCTACTAATAAGTCCAGCTATATCTGGGGTGGTGAAGGCAAGATCTGGAGTTGAAGTTGTGTGCCATCCTCTGGAGTAGAAGGTAGGAGTATTTGTGGCAGTATTGACAAGGATTAGGGAGTGGTCATCTTGCCATGTTTCAACCTCTTCATCTCTGTGATCTCGATGGTTATAGCCCCAGCTCTGGGAGTGGCTATTAAAGTCTCCAACTGCTACAAAGTTGGTGGCTGGTACCTGTATAGAGCTGAGACTCAGGGGTTTGTTGTTTGGACAGTAATAGTTCAGGAGTTCTATTTCCATCTTGTCTACTTTTATCTGCAACAGCTGATATTCTGCTCCATCCATGAAGGTTTTCCTTTCGTGTGCATGAATGTTATTCCTTACAAGAGTAAGTACTCCTCCTTTTCGTCTATTTTGTCTGTCGGATCTGAAGCATTGATATCCCCTTATTTTAAAGGTTTGATCTGCTTTCAAGTGAGTCTCTTGGATACAGCAAACACTGACTTGCTTCTCATACAAGATGTTTTCCAGCTCTGTCTTTTTGCTGTATCCAGCCTGCTTGCTGTTCACTCCCTCTGCATTCCAGTGCATCATGACAAGTGGCACTCTGGGTTTCTCTTTTTCTGTTTTGTTTCGGTCAGTTGTTCTCCTCCGCCGTCTGCTGACTCCACAAGACGGTCTAGAGGGTCCTCCAGTAGCTGAGGGTGGGCTCTGTCGAGGCTCAGAGCCCGGCATTGCACCTGCCTGGTGGAGCTCCACAGGGCGAGCACCAGTACGAGATTTATTTGACGGTGTACTCATCCATAAAAAAAGAGCGAGTTGCGTGATACTGTGGTGTCCGGTGCGCCTTCTGGCCCAGTATCGACGACTTCAGCACCTCTTCAATGGGAGAGGGGGCTCATCCCTGTCCCAACTGGCTGGGATAATGATTTCGCCTGAACCTCGTCTGTTGTCCCATCCAGCTTCCCGCTAGGGATTGAAACCCCAACCTTCAGCTGGATTACTGGGGAGAACAGGGTCCGCCGCTTGTAGGTGAGGTAGGCTTGAGCATGAGAGGCTGAGACATTGTGAGTCTTATGTTGTGCATCCTGCCCCATGGACCCCAATTATTATTTGTAATTAGCATACACGTAGAACTACTAACCTTCTCAAACTACCATAAAGTTGTGTCAAGTTACGTTATATAGACAATATATCTGGAACAAACTACCACATCATTTTGTGAAGTAATAGACCACATATCTGAAACAAACTACCACAACATTTTGTGAAGTTGTAGACCACATATCTGGAAAAAACTACCACAACATTTTGTGAAGTTATAGACCACACATCTTGAACAAGCTACCCAATATTTTGTGAATTTTAGACCACATATGTGGAACAAACTACCACAAAATTAAAACAATTAAATGTTGTATCAGTTATAGTTATGCATACCAGACATCTGGAAGGAACTACCACAATATTGCGTCAAGTTATGTTCTATAGACTGCTAAACTGGAAGTAACTACCACAAAATTGTGTTATGCTATACAGACTACATATCGTGAAGGAACTACCACAAAATTGTGTTATGCTATACAAACTACATATCGTGAAGGAACTACCACAGTGTCAAGTTATGTTACTGAAACCAAATTTCAGCGCCACGTGTGATCGAAAAAGCGTAACATTGGCAATGATGTTGTTAATGTAACAAAACAGGAGAAACATAACAAATTAAAATAATGTTTTCTTATTGTGTCCCTTGTTTGAAATAAACGAGCGAGCTAAATTGTGAATAAATGTACATCAGACAGGACAAGAAATGTCGCGACAACAGATGTCTCTGACAGTTAATGCACATTTAGCACAGGGTCTCATTCTGACGTGCACTTAGTCAGCGAAAGTCACAAATGAATGTGCTAGCGCACACCTTGTCAATACAACAACTGTTACCTAGCCATGAGTTTTAGAACATCTGTGTCACTAACCTGAGTGTTGTCACCTTTATCCCGCCACCAGACACTTGTTGAAGTGGTTTCTGTGGCAAACTCTTTTACAAGGTGAGGTTGCCTGCCTCCATGTACAACCTCATGTTAGTCGACTTGTTCGTCATTGCCTGCCCCCATGCCCAACCTCATGTTAGTCGACTTGTACGTCATTGCCTGCCTCTATGCACAACCTCATGTTAGTCGACTGTCACGTGGGTCTTTATATCATTAAATTACCTACATCTAGTTCCTATTCTCTCACCCTAATCCTTTCATTTTATTACTTTTCCGTACTTGGTTTTTTTCCTGTATTTTTTCGCATCATTCGTTGCGAAAAATATATTTCTTTCCCATCCTCGTTTTTCTTTCTCATACTGACTAGTAACCTTATTGCATCAGATGTCAGTCGCGCAGATAGCTGTGAATGTACGGTTCTCGCCAGACATACGTCTGCAATTTCCCCGGGTCAGAGCGCGGCCCGACCAGATTTCTGGGCCTGAGGTGTGAGAAATTCGTTTCGCTGGACATAGAGCAGACTTTTGGTCTACCATTTTGTTCACCTGTCACTAGCTTAAGGTGTCAAACCCGGCATCTGTACGACGCAGTTGTAGACTGGTTGTCTGAGATTTGCAACTGTCACGCGCATTTCTCGGTCACTGGTGGCAGTTACGTCACGCGTTAAGCTGACGTAAATGTTGGGAGTAGGGGAGATAATTTCGCTTGGCGAAATAAGTTTGGGCCCTTTGTCTGATTTTAAGATATTGGCCCGAGTTTGAAACTTTAATTTCATTCTCGCTCCTATATTCGCAGTAGACAGGTTGTTCGAAACAGAATAGCTGTTAGCGAAGTTTCTCAGTTTGTTTCGGCAATTTGTCGAACTTCTAGACTTCCTTAAATATTCAGCATATAATTCTTAAGTTGTGCGACTACCTGTAGTTCTGTGTGAGTGAAACGGTGGTACCCAACTTTACCAGCGTTCTAGTACGTGAACTTTATTTGGGAAGAAACAAATCACTTTCATTACCTGAACTGTAACAGTTAAATGAAGTAAGAGGCCTTCGCGCCAGAATTAATTCTTCCAGAATAACTCTTCAGTACAATTCAGCCCGTTGTGGCAAGCAAAGATCAGAAACATTCCGACAGAGTTTTGACTAGTACTGTGGCGACCAAATATAGTAACTTCCTGAAAGTAGACACCGATCTGACATTCCTTAAATTCTAGAAACCAAAGCTAATGACATTGTGCTCTGCTAACTTTCGTGCCTGGACAATATTTTATGTGACTTAATCAGACATTCGAAAAATTAGAACACCCAAGGAATCGTTCCCTGAGAGTTTAGTACGTCTTTTGGAACTGGGGATTTCTTGGTCAAGGACTGCATTTTCGGGTCTGTGTGAAGGTCCTAGAATTGAGTATGTTCCCAGAGGCAGCGAGCAAAGTTGTGAGTATAACTGCATGGCCATGGCTGAATGAACGAGTGTACGCAGATCAGAGTGTTATTTTACAGTTATAGATTGTCACCCATTTACTGTCTTAATTCTTTTTGTTTAACCTGCAGAATTTGTTACTATTTGCTAGAGTTTCTTTACTTCTTAGGCTAAATCAGATTATTCAACTCTGTGCATACATTTACGAGAAAAGAAGAAAAACTCTTAGCCTCAACCCTACGTATCTATAACTCTTTGGGCCATCATCTGTTCTCTTAACGGGGCTGTGGGCTAAACCTAGAGCTAAGATCATAACGGGGCTATCATCCTTGTAGCATTTTTCTTAAATTTTATGACTATTTGTATATGTTTTTTCCTTGATGTATTTTTGGTGTTGTGAGAAGATTTTTTTTTTGATGATAATAATAAAAATCTCTCTCTCTTGAACTAAATCAGTGCGTTGGTCAGCTCGATCCCAATTATCTGTATATTCATTGTGATAGATTCCCACGTCTGTGTGTTTAACTGTCGTCACGTGTATGTGCGTGCCCGTGAGTAGATAGAGCTATATTAATATATATATATATATATATCTGTGTGTAGACTGTCTGACGCCTTTAAAAGCGGTCGTAGAAGATAGGTGAGAGAGAGAAGATTATCTCGATTCTCAAAGACAGCTTCTTTATCACATTCTATC
>JAMPIV010005529.1:0-50000 GCA_024509875.1 Oreohelix idahoensis
TTTAATTCTTCCTCCTCCCTTTTTCTTTCTTTCTTTTCCTTCTATGTTTTTTTTCTTTTCCCTTCTCTACAATTTCCTTTTCTTTTTCCTTCTATCTCTACTTTTCTTTTTTATTTTCTTACCTTTCCTTTCTCATTTCTTCCTTTCTCTTTCTTTACTCTTCTTTCTTTTCCCTTCCAATCTCCCTTCTCTTTCCTGCTTCTTCCTTCTCCTTTGCCTCTTTTTTTCCCTTCCCTTTCATTCTTTCTGGAATCTCTTCTTCGTTTCCCTTTTGCGGTTTCTTTTTTCGTAAACCCCGAAAAACTTTCTCCATTCACTGATTTCTAGTTAACACAAGAAATCGTCAAATCTCTTTCTAAAAATTAACTTTCTTCTTTATCTTTTTACTACTTTCCTTTTCCCCTTTTTGTTCCCTGTTTCTTCATCTGATTTTCCTTAATTTTTTTATCCTTTCTTTTTCTTCTTTTCTTCATCTTCCCCCTCCTTCTTCCATTTTTTCACAATGATTCTTTCTTCTCCCTCTATTAATCTTCCCTCCTCTTTCTTCTACCTCTTTCCTATTTATTTCTTTTTTTCCTTTTTTCCTTATTTTTTATAATTCTTTCTCTCTTCTTTCTCCTCCTCTTTCATCTTTCCCTTCCCTTCGTCTTCCCTATCTTCCTCCTTCTTTTTTGCCTTCTCTTATTTGGATTTTCCACCTTTATTTCACTTTCTTTACCTTTTTTTCTTTTTTGCTTAATTAGCCTCTTTCTTTTCCTCCCCCTATTTCTTTCCTTCCCATTTTTTTACTCCACCCTTTAGTTTCCTTTTTTCTTTTTAACCTTTTTTTATCCTGCTTCACCTTTTCATATTTCTTGTCTCTTCTTTCTTTTTTTTCTGCTTTTTCTTTTCTTTCCTTTTTCAAGCTTTTTATTTCCCTTTACAAATTAAACAAACCCTACAATTCATTCTTTTTTTTTTTTTTCTTCAACTTTCTTTTTTTTTTTTTTATTTCTCTTACTTCCTTCTCCATCTTTTCTTTTATTTCTTTTCTTTCTTTCTTTCGTTTTTCTCTTTACTCTTTCCTTTTTCTTTTTTTTTTCTTTTTTTCCTTTCTTCCCTTTCTTCTTTTTTTTTCTTGCTCCTTTTTTTTTTTTTCCTTTTTTCTCACCCCTTTCTTTTTTCTTTTTTTTTTTTTTCATTTTTCTTTCTTCTTTTTTTCCTTTTCTTCTTATCCTATTCCCCTTTTTTTTTTTTTTTTTCTCTTTTTTTTTTTCTTCTTTTTCTTTTTTCTTTTTTCTTTTTCTTTCTCTCTTCTCCATTCCTTTTTTTCCCTTTTCTTTTTTTTTTTTTCTTTTTTATCTTCTTTCTTTTTTTTTTCCTTTCCTTCTTCTATTTTTTTTTTTCATCTTTCTTCCTTTTATCTTCTTTTTTCTTTCTTCTTCTTCTCCTTCTTTTTTTTTTTCTTTTTTTGTCACTTTTTCCTTTCCTCTTCTTTGCCTATTTCCTTCTCTCTTTTTTTTTTTTTTTTTCTTTCTTCTTTATTTTCTTACTTTGTTTCCCTTTCCTTTTGTTTCCTTTTCTATCTTTTCTTTTTTTTTTCTTTCTCCTTTTTTTTTTTTTCTTTTTCCTTTTTTCTTTTTTTACCTTTCTCCTCTTTTTCCTTTTTTTTCTTCTTTCTTTTTCCTTCTTTCATTTTTCCTTTTTTCTTTTTTTTTTTTGTTTCTTCCCATCCCTTCTTTTTTTCTCCTTTCTTTTTTTTAATCCCTTCTTCTTACTTCTTTTTCCCTTTTTCTTTTTCTTTTTTTTTCTTTTTACCTCTCATAACCCTTTTTTTTCTCCTCCTTTCTACTTCTCTTTCTTTTTTTTTTTTCCTTTCTTTCTTTCTTTTTTCTTTTCCCTCTTTTTTTTTCCTTTCTTATTCCCTTTCTTTTCTCTCCTTTTTATTTTTTCTCTTTTTTTCTTTTCCCTTTTCATTAGTCCCTCTTTCCCTCATTTTACTTATTTCTTCAATTCCCCCTCCTTCTTCTTCTTCTTTTTATTATTTCTTTCTTTTTTCTTTTTTTTTTTTTCACTTTGCTTCTTTTTCTTTCCTTTTTCTTCTTTCTCCTCGCCTTTTTCTTTCTCCTTCTCTTTTCTTCTATTCTTTTTTTTCTTTTTCTCTTTTTACCTCACTCTCATTTTTCTTCTTCCTTTCTTTTCTTCTTTTTTTTTTTTTTGTTCCTTTTCTTTTTTTTCTTCCTTTTCCTTCTTTTTTCCCCCTCTTCTCTGTTGTCCTTCTCCCATCTATTTCCTTTCTCTCTTTATTTCTTTCCATTTTCTTTTGTCTCTTTCTTCCAGCTTTTTTTTCCCTCACGCTTCTTCACTCCTTTTCTCTTTCTCCTTTTTTACATCTTGACTTTTTATAAATTTCTTGAAGCTCCGTTTTCTTCCTTTCGAACTCCTTACGTTTCACCCACTCTTATCCTTTCTTGAGAATTTCTTTTCCCTTTCTTTCTTCTTTTCCTGTTTTTTCCCTTTACCTTTTCCCTAATTTTTTCTTTTTCTCCTTTTTTTTCTTTTCCTCATTCTCTTGTTCTTCTTTTTCCTTTTTTTTTTCCTTTAGTTCTTCTCCTTCCTTCTTTCTTTCACCATTCCATTCTTCTCTCTCTTTTTTCTTTTGTTAACCCCTTTATTCACTAATTTAACCTTTCTCCTTTCTCTTTTTATTTCTTCTTTCCTTCGTCTTTTCTTCTTTTGTCTTTCCTTTTTATTTTTTCCTTCTTTCCCTCCTCTTCCTCTTTTAGTCCCTTTATGCATTCCATCTTCCTTATTCGTCCCTTTTTCAACTTCCCCCTGTCAGAATTCTACCCTTTTCTTCTGGTCGTTTTTTAAAATTTCCTCTCCTTTTCTTTTCTTTAACAGGTCTATTCTTTTTCTTGTTTCTTTCTTTTTTTTCCTTCCTCTCTAATTTTTTCTTTCACTAACACCCAGCTTCCCTTTATTTCTTCTTTTTTACTCCCCTTTCTTTCTTGTTTCTTATTCTCCTTTTTCTTCATCCCTGGTTCTTCTTTCTTATTCCCTTTTCCTTACTTTTCCCTCTTTTCTCCCTCTTTGCCTTATTTCTTATTCTTTCCTTTCTTTTTTACTTTTTGTTTTTTTCTTTTTCCTCTCTTCTTCACCTTTTTCTCTTCCACCCCCTTTCTTTTCTTTCTGAGAATCTTTTTTCCTTTTTCTTTTTCTTTCTCCTTTCTTTTTTTCTTTTCCTTCTTCCCTTTCCCTTTTTTTCTTACCCTTTTCCTTCTTTCCTTTCTTTCTTTTTTCTTTCTTCCCTTCTCTTTTTTTCTTTTGAGAGCCCATTTTCAAATTCTCTTCCTTTTTCTTCCTTTTCTTTACTTTGAAACCTTTCCCTTCTTCTTTCCTTTTTCTTCTTCTTCCCTTTTTTCCCAACTCTTCTTTCTTTTTTTTCCTTTTTTTTCATTCAACCACCAATTTTTTTTTTTACTTCCTTTTTACCTTTTTCTTTTTTTTTTCTCTTTCTCGTCCTTCTCTTTCCTCTCTCCTTTTCTTCTTTTTTTTCTGAGTTTCCTTTTTCATCTCCTTCCTCTTCTCCCTTCACTTTTTCTTTTTTCTTTCCCTACTCCCTTCTTCCCCCAAAACCTTACAATCTTCTTTCTCTCTTTTCTTCTCCCCTTTCTTCCTTGTCGCTCTTCTTTCTTCCCATTTTCCTCCTCTTCTTTCTTTCCCCACCTTTCTTTCCCCCTTTCTGTTCCTTCTTCTTTTCCCTCCTTCCTTTTCCACTTCTCCCCCCGCACTTTCTTCTATGTTTTCTTCCTTTTCCCTAACCTTCTCTTTCCCACAACTATTCCCTTTTCCTACCTTTTTTTCTGTCCTTTCACCTCCCTTTTTTTTTTTTCCTTCTTCTTCCCTCCAAATTCTAATCCTTTTTTTAAAAAACCCCTTACTCTTCAATTTTTTTCCTTCTTTATCTTCACCTTTTCCTCTTTCCCTTTCTCATTCTTCTTTCCTCTCTTCTTTTTTCTTTCACTCCTTATCCGTACAAACTATTTTTCCTTCACCCAAACCTTTTTTAATACCCTTTCTCTTTTGCACCTCTCTTCTTCCCTTTTTTCTACTTTTTCTATCTTAAAACCTATTACTCGTGAGAATTTTCTTTAAACTCCTTCTTTTAATTCTCTTCCTTCCACCTCTTTTTTTCTTTTTTTTTCTCCTTTTTCTTTTTTTTCCTTCCTTTTTCTTTCTTTTCCCCCTCCTAGGGTTCCCTTCCTTACCCTTTTCTTTTTTTTTTCCTTTTTTCTCTTTTTTTTTTTAACTGTTCATTCATTTTTTTTTCACCAACCTTTTTTCGCCCCCACCTTCTATACTTGACCTTCTATCCCTTCTTTTCCTTTCATTTTTATCCCCTCTTTTTTTGTTCCCCTTATTCCCCCCTTTCTTTTTCCACTAGAGTCCCTTACAGTTCACCTCTATCAGACTACCCCATTTCTTTTTTTTTCTTTTTTGCTTTTTTTACTCTTTTTTTAATTTTTTTTTTTTTTTTTTTTTTTTTTCTCCTTTTTTCCCCTTTTCCCTGAAGTGAGACCCCCCCTCCATGGGTACTTTTCTTCTTTCTTTTTTTCTTTCTTTTCTTCCTTCCCCCTTTTCCTTTTTTTTTCTTCTCCTTTTCTTTCTCTTTTTTCATTCCCTTCAAACTCCCTTCCTTTTTTTCTTTTCCTTTTCGTCCCTTTCACCAAGGATTTTTCTCATCCTTTTTCCCTTTTTTTCTTCTCTTTTAGACCTAGAAATCCCTTTTTTTTTTTCCCCACCCCCCCTTTTTCTTTTCCCTCCTCCAGTGGCTTCTTGAATTTATTTCCTTTCCCTTCTCATTTTTCCTCCTTTCTTCTTTCTTCTTTTTAACTTTTCTACCACATCCCTTCCCCTTCCTCTTATACCACGGGATTTTTCTCCCCTACTCTACCTCTCCTTCTCCTTCTTTCATCCTCCTACCCCTGCCCTTTTTTTTCTTTCTTTCTTTCATTCTTTTTTCTTACACTCTCCTTTTAATCCCCTTCCCTTCCTATTTTATCCTTTACCTTTCTTTTTTAGAATAATTTCCCTCCTCTCCTCCCCTAAATATCCTTCAATTATTCTTTCTTCTTTACGTCATTCTCCATGCACCTTTTTTTTCTTATTCACTTCTGTTAATTTTAATCATTTTTAAACCAACGACCATTTTCTTTATTTTCCTTGTTTTTTTTTTTTTTCTTTCTTTCCTTCCAATCTTATTTCCCTATTTTCTCTATTCCCCATTCTCTTTTTTTCCCCTTATTTACCCCTTACTTCCCTTGATTTCTTAGTTTGAATCCATACTTCCTTTGTTTTTTCTTCCTTACCGATTTAAATTCTTTTCAATAATTCTTTTATCCTCTTACATTCTTTTTTTTTCGCCTAGTTTTTCTCTTTTTTTTTTTTTTTTCAACCTCTTTCCTTTCCTTTTTTCTTCCCCTTTTTTTTTTTTCAAATTCCCACCACCTCCACCATCCCAACTTCTTTCTTTTTTAATTCTTCAACCCAATCATAATTTTCTACACCTCTTTTTTTTTTCCTACTCTCTAAGAAAAACTTTCTTTTCTTTATTTCCCCTTTTCAACTCAATTTCCATTAAGTATTTTTTTAGAGAACTTTTTTTTTTTTTTTCCCCTTCCCTTTCTTTTTTTATTTTTTTTTCCTTTTCCTTTTTTTCTCTTTTTGTTTTTTTCCTCTTCACCACCAACAACTTTATTTTTATAAACCAACTTCTTTTTTAAATCCTTTCCTTTACCCCCAACTTTCACTTTTTTTTACAACACTTCTCACATTTGTTTTTACAAACTTCCCCTCGCTTAATCAACGAACTACTTTTTTTCTTCTGCTCAATTTTATTTTTTTTTTTTTCTCTTTTTTTCTTCTTTTTTTTTTTTTTTTTTTTTCTATTTTCTCGTAAAACCTATTTATATTTTTGTTCTTTCAAAGCACCCCACACCTAACAAGCTTTAGGAGGAAGGAAACTAGCATTATTGAACCCCCCATACACCTCCGCCCCCGACCTTTTCATATTTTTTTGAACGACAAACCCACCCAGCCTTTTCTTTTTTTTTATTAGATTATTTTTTTTCTTTTCCTTTTTCCTTCTTTTTTTTTTCTTTTTTTTTTCTTTCCACCTTTTTTTACTTTTTTTTTTTTGAATATTTTTTTTCCCTAGAGACCTCCTTTTCTATTTCTTTTCTTTCAAAAATTCTTTTTCTTTCAGAACTTTTTCTTTTTTTTATTCTTTTTTCTACCTTCCCTTTCCCCAAGCACCCATTTTTTTTTTTTTTCGTTTCCCAACCCCTATTTTTTTTTTTTTTTTTTTTACCCAAACTATTTTTTTTATTTCACTACTTTTTTTTCTTTACAACATCGAACAAACCCCTTTTTTACCCTCTTTTTTTTCTTTTTTTCTTCAAACAGCCTAAAAACCCCTTTTTTTTTTAGGGAAGCAGACAGTTTTCTTTTAACCACATACAAACCCTTTTTCTGTCGCTTGTAAACACTTTTCCTATTTTACCCCCTTTTTTTTTTTTTCTTCTATCTACAACAACTTTCATTCCCTTTTTTTTTTCAAACCTAGCTTTTTTCCTTTTTTTTTACTTTTTTTTTTTTTTTATTTTAGCAACCCTTTTTTTCACAACACACAGAAAACTCCATACCCACACAACAAAAACCTTTTTTTTTCCTTTATTCCTTTTGCTTCATCTTCTCTTATTTTTTTTTCCCTCCAACAAGAAAACCCTCCACCAAGTACCTCCTATCACTTCTTTTCAACCCTTAGAACCTGAGAAATCGTTTATCGCCCGTAAGGCAATCCTTCCTTCCTTTTTCTCTCTTTTTTTCTTCCCCCTGTTTTTTTCTTTTTTTTCTCACTATTTCGACTTTCTTTCCCTTTTTCTTCGTCCTTTTATCCTTTCTCTTTTTTTTTTTTTTTTTTCTCCTTTTATTCTTTTCTTTTTTTTTCTCCTTTTTTTCTTTCCTTTTCTTTTCTTTCTTTAAAACCTTTTTTTTAAATTCCTTTTTCTCTTTTCTTTTCTATTCCCTTCCCCTTTTTTTTCCTCTTTTTTCCTTTTTTTTTTTTCTATTACACCTTTTCCGACCTCTTCCCCCCTAGCCTCCTTCTTTGAACTTTTTTTTTTCAACCTTTCCTTCTACCACAATTCTTCCCTCCCTCTTCCCCTTTTCCCTTTTTTCCTTTTTTATCCTAGATTACCCCATTTTTTTCTTTCTTTTTTCTATTTTTTTCCTTCTTTTCAAACCCCCTTTCTTTTTCTTTTTTACAACCTTCCTCACTTTTCGGACTTTTTTTTCTTCATCTAAACCTTACTTAACCATTCCAAAATTTTTTTTTCTTCCTTTTTCTTTCCCCTTTTTTACAAACCCATATTCTTTTTCACCTTTCCTTGTTCAAAGTCTTCTTTTTTTTTCATCTTTCCCCTTTTTTCCATTTTTTCTTCTCCCCTCCCCCTTTTCCCCTTCTTTTTTTTTCAATTAGAAATTTTCCTTTTTCCTCTTCTTCTACTTTTCTTCTTTTTTCTTTTTTTTTTTTATTTACTCTTTCTTTCCTACCTTTTCTTTTTTCCTTCCTTTCCTTTTTTTTTTCTTAATTCTTTTTTTTTCCTTTGAGGGGACGAGTGGGTTCTTTCCCCCCCTACCTTCTTTTATCCCCTTTTTTTCCTTTTTCAAAATCCCCTTTCCTCCCCTCCCTTCTTTTCCCTTTCCCTTTTTTTTTTTTCTTTCTTCTTTTCTTACCTCTTTTCCCTTTTTTTTTTCTCCTTTCCCATTTTTTCTCACCTTTTTATTTTACTACCCATTTCCCCTTTTTTTTTCTTTTTCCCTCCCCATTGTTCCTTTTACTTTTTATTAAAATTTTTAATCTTTTTTTTCTTTTCTTCTTTTCCCTTCCTGATTTTTCCTCCCATTTACTTTCTTTTTCTTTTCCCTTTCCCTGTATTCTTCTACTTTCACCTTTTTTCTCCTTCCGCTTTTTTCCTATTCTTTCTTCTTCTCCTTTTTTCTTTTCTTTCCTATTTAATTTTTTTTCAACCTTTTTCTTTCCCCTTTTTATTTTTTTTTTTTTTATTTTTCTCCTTCCTTCCACCCCTTTTCCCCCTATTCTTTCCATCCTTTTTCTTCTTTTTTTTTCTTTTCCTATTTTCTCTTCTTGGGGGGGGGGGGTTTTTTTACCACCCCCCCCCTCACCCCCCCCCCACCCCTTCCACCCCCCTTCCCCCCTTTCTTTTTCTTTTTTCCCTTTTTCACCCCCTCATTTTATCCCCCAAAACTTTCCCCCTTTCCCCCTTTTTCCTTCCCCCTCCCCCCCTCCCCTTTCCCCCCCTTTTTACTTTTATTTTTCCCCCACCCCCCTTCTTTTTTTACCCCTCCTTTCTTTTTTTTTTCCCCCTTTCTTTTTCTTCCTCCCCCCCCTTTACCTTCCTTTTTTTTTTTCTTTCCCTTTTCCCCTCCTTTTTATCCCTCCCCCCCCCTTCCTTCTTCTTTTTTTCCCTCATCCCCACCCCCTCCCTCTCCCCCCCTCTTCTCCCCCCCCCCTCTCCCTCCTCCCCCCCCCTTCCCCCCCCCTTAACCCCCCTATACCCACTCCCCCCCCCCCTTTCTCCCATTACCCCCCCCTTCCCCCCCTTCCTTTCCTTCCCCTCCCACCTCTCCCCCGCCCTTTCCCCCTCTTTCTTCTATTTTCTTTTTTTCCCCCCCATACCTCTCCCGTTTCCTCCCTTCCAGATCTTTTTTCTTTCCCCCCCCACCCCACTTTGGCCCTAACCTTCTCTTTCCTTTCCTGTTCCCTTATTTTCTCTTCTCTTCCCTCCCCCCTTTTTTTTCCCTTTTCCCCTTTTTCTTTTTCTTTCTTGTTCTTTTCCCTGCCCCCCCCCCCCTTCCCCCCCCCCCCCTTCCCCTAGGAATTGGGGTTTCCTCCTTCCCCCCCTCCAACCCCCCCCCCCCTCCCCCTTCCCCCCCCCTTCCCCCTTTTCCCCCCCCCCCCTTAACCTCCCCCCCCCCCCTTTCTTCCCCCCCCCTCCCCTCCTTTCTCCCTCCCCCCCCTTCCCACGCCCCACCCCCATCCCTCCTCTCTAAAACTCCACCTTTTTTTCCCTCTTTCCCCATCCCACCCCCCAAAATCCTTCCTCCTCTCACCTTTCCTTTTTTTCACTCCACCCTATTTACCCCCACCCCCTCTCCACCCTTTTTTTCCCTTTTCCCCCCTTCCTCCCTTTTCTTTTTCCCAAACCCCCCCTCCCCCCCCCCCCACAGAACCCCCCCTTTCCTCCTCTCCATTTCTTTTCTTATCTTCCTTCAACCCCGCCTTCCTCCTCCCCCCCTTCCTGGACCCCTTCCTCTTTCTCCCCACCCTTTCTCTCTTTTTTTTCTGAGGGTTTTTTTCCCTCCCCCCCCCCTCCCTCCCCCCCCCCCCCCATTTCTTTTCCTCCTCCTCCCTCCTAACTCCCCCAGGTCCAACCCTCTTCCCCCCTTCCTCCAGGGGGTTCCCTTTCCACCCCAGGAGATCTTCGGCCTTTCTTTTTCCCCCCCTTTCCTTCTTTCTCCCTTCCCCCCCCTCTTCCTTCCAGGTTTACCCTTCCCTCTCTCCTCATCCCTCCCCCCTTCACTTCCCCTTCCCTCTCTCTTTTTCCCATCCCCTTTTTCGCCCCCCCCTTCCCCCCCCCTCCCCTCACCCTCATTCCCCCCCTTTTTTCCCCCCCCCTTTTTCCCCCGCCCCTCCCCCAAAGGTACCATTTCTTTAGAACCCTTTTCCCCCCTCACCCGCCTTCCCTTTCTCGTCTAGGGTTTAAACCCTCAATATTTTTTATTTCCCCAAAAGGCAACCCTTCCCCCCTTTAGACCAAATTTTTTTTCATTTTCCTTTACTTTTTCCCCTTTTTCTTGAACATTGGCTTGTTCCCCCCTCCTTCCCCTTTTCTTTTTCTCCTCCCCCCCCCTAGGAAATCTTTTTCCCCTGTTTTTTTCTTTTTTTTCCCCCCTTTCCCCCCACATGTCTTTCCCTTTTTTTTGTTTTTTCCCCTCCCACCCACCGGGTTACCCCCTTCTTTTCCCATTTTTTTACGCTCACCCCCTTTTTTTTCTTTTCACCCTTTCCCTCCTTTTTTAAGAGGGAACAAGGTTTTCTCACTTTCCCCCAAACCTCTTTTTTAGACCTTTTTCCACCTGTACCTTCGCCCCCCTCTTTAATTACCCCCCTTTTTTTTTTCCCCCTCTCCCATCCTCTTTCCCCCCCTTTTTTTCCACCCCTCTTTCTTTTCTCTTTCCTCCCCCATCCCCCTTCATAAAGGAACCCTCCAATCCCCCTTTTTTCCCCGGGTAACCCGCCCCCTTAATCCCCATTCTTTTCCCTAAACATTCCCCTCCCCCCCCTTAGTAGAACCAGGGTTTTCTTCCCCCATAACCCTTTTTTTAGGACCATTTCCTTTTTCTTACTTTTTTTCCCCCCCTCCTCTTTTCTTTTTCCCCCTCTTTCCCCTTTTCCTTCCCCTTTCCTTCCTTTTTTTTTTTTTTTTTTCTTTAACCTTTCTCCTTAACTTTTTCTCCATTCCCCCCCACTCTTTTTTTTTTTCTAAAAAGCTTTTTTTTTTCCTTTCCTCTCTTAAACCCCCTTTAGACCAGGTTTTTTTTTTTTCCCTTTTCTTTTACCCCCCCTTTTTTCCCCCCCTTTTCCTCTTTTTTTTTTTCTTTTTTTTCTTTTTTTCTGCACAGGAACCCGCTTTTAGACACAGGTTTTTCTTCCCCTCTCTTTTCCTTCCCCCCCCCTTTCTTCTTTTTTTTTTTTAAAAGAGCTTTTTTCTGCCCTCTTTCTCTTTTCTTTTTTTTTTTACAGGAACCCTTTTTTTAGAGATTTTTTTCCTACCTTCCCTTTTTTTTTTTTTAGACCTCCCTTTTTTTTTACCTAACCCTCTTTTTAAAAAATTTTTTTTCCACAGGAACCCCCTCTTTTAAGACATTTTTTTTTTCCCTTCTGCTTTCCTCCCCCCCCCCTTTTTTTTTTTTTTTTTTTTTTCCACAACCCCCCCCCCTATTTTTTATCCTTTTTTTTTTTCTTTTCTGCACATTCCCCCCCTTTTTTCTTCTTTCCCCTTTTTTCTCTACAGGAACAAACCCTCTTTAGACCAGTTTTTTTTCTTTTTTTTTTTTTTTTTTTAAGACCTTTTTTTTTTTCCTTTCCCTTTTCCTTTTCCTTTCCTTTTCCTTTTCCCTTTTTTCTTTTAGGTTTCTTTTTAAAAAAACAGGAAGCCCCCCTTCCCTTTTTTTTTTTCTTCCCCCACTTTTTTTTTTTTTTTCCTAGACCTTGGTTTTTTGCACAGGAACCACCTTTTTTTTTTTTTTTTTCTCCCCCCACCCCCCACCCCTTTAGACCCTTTTCTGCACAGGAACCCTTTTTCCCTTTTTTTTTTTTTTTCCAAAAAAACCCGCTTTAGACCCTCTTTTTTTTCCAACAGGAAAAACCCCCCCGCTTTAGACCAGGTTTTCTGCCCACGAACCCGCTTTAGACCAGGTTTTCTGCACAGGAACCCGCTTTAGACCAGGTTTTCTGCACAGGAACCCGCTTTAGACCAGGTTTTCTGCACAGGAACCCGCTTTAGACCAGGTTTTTCTGCACAGGAACCCGCTTTAGACCAGGTTTTCTGCACAGGAACCCGCTTTAGACCAGGTTTTCTGCACAGGAACCCGCTTTAGACCAGGTTTTCTGCACAGGAACCCGCTTTAGACCAGGTTTTCTGCACAGGAACCCGCTTTAGACCAGGTTCTCTGCACAGGAACCCGCTTTAGACCAGGTTTTCTGCACAGGAACCCGCTTTAGACCAGGTTTTCTGCACAGGAACCCGCTTTAGACCAGGTCTTCTGCACAGGAACCCGCTTTAGACCAGGTTTTCTGCACAGGAACCCGCTTTAGACCAGGTTTTCTGCACAGGAACCCGCTTTAGACCAGGTTTTCTGCACAGGAACCCGCTTTAGACCAGGTTTTCTGCACAGGAACCCGCTTTAGACCAGGTTCTCTGCACAGGAACCCGCTTTAGACCAGGTTTTCTGCACAGGAACCCGCTTTAGACCAGGTTTTCTGCACAGGAACCCGCTTTAGACCAGGTTTTCTGCACAGGAACCCGCTTTAGACCAGGTTTTCTGCACAGGAACCCGCTTTAGACCAGGTTTTCTGCACAGGAACCCGCTTTAGACCAGGTTTTCTGCACAGGAACCCGCTTTAGACCAGGTTTTCTGCACAGGAACCCGCTTTAGACCAGGTTTTCTGCACAGGAACCCGCTTTAGACCAGGTTTTCTGCACAGGAACCCGCTTTAGACCAGTTTTTCTGCACAGGAACCCGCTTTAGACCAGGTTTTCTGCACAGGAACCCGCTTTAGACCAGGTTTTCTGCACAGGAACCCGCTTTAGACCAGGTTTTCTGCACAGGAACCCGCTTTAGACCAGGTTTTCTGCACAGGAACCCGCTTTAGACCACTCTTTCTGCACAGGAACCCGCTTTAGACCAGGTGTTCTGCCCAGGAACCCGCTTTAGACCAGGTTTTCTGCCCAGGAACCCGCTTTAGACCAGGTTTTCTGCACAGGAACCCGCTTTAGACCAGGTTTTCTGCACAGGAACCCGCTTTAGACCAGGGTTTCTGCACAGGAACCCGCTTTAGACCAGGTTTTCTGCACAGGAACCCGCTTTAGACCAGGTTTTCTGCACAGGAACCCGCTTTAGACCAGGTTTTCTGCACAGGAACCCGCTTTAGACCAGGTTTTCTGTACAGGAACCCGCTTTAGACCAGGTTTTCTGTACAGGAACCCGCTTTAGACCAGGTTTTCTTCACAGGAACCCGTTTTCGATCAGGTTTTCTGCACAGGAACCCTCTTTAGACCAGGTTTTCTGCACAGGAACCCGCTTTAGACCAGGTTTTCTGCACAGGAACCCGCTTTAGACCAGGTTTTCTGCACAGGAACCCGCTTTAGACCAGGTTTTCTGCACAGGAACCCGCTTTAGACCAGCTTTTCTGCACAGGAACCCGCTTTAGACCAGGTTTTCTGCACAGGAACCCGCTTTAGACCAGGTTTTCTGCACAGGAACCCGCTTTAGACCAGGTTTTCTGCACAGGAACCCGCTTTAGACCAGGTTTTCTGCACAGGAACCCGCTTTAGACCAGGTTTTCTGCACAGGAACCCGCTTTAGACCAGGTTTTCTGCAGAGGAACCCGCTTTAGACCAGGTTTTCTGCACAGGAACCCGCTTTAGACCAGGTTTTCTGCACAGGAACCCGCTTTAGACCAGGTTTTCTGCACAGGAACCCGCTTTAGACCAGGTTTTCTGCACAGGAACCCGCTTTAGACCAGTTTTTCTGCACAGGAACCCGCTTTAGACCAGGTTTTCTGCACAGGAACCCGCTTTAGACCAGGTTTTCTGCACAGGAACCCGCTTTAGACCAGGTTTTCTGCACAGGAACCCGCTTTAGACCAGGTTTTCTGCACAGGAACCCGCTTTAGACCAGGTTTTCTGAACAGGAACCCGCTTTAGACCAGGTTTTCTGTACAGGAACCCGCTTTAGACCAGGTTTTCTGCACAGGAACCCGCTTTAGACCAGGTTTTCTGCACAGGAACCCGCTTTAGACCAGGTTTTCTGCACAGGAACCCGCTTTAGACCAGCTTTTCTGCACAGGAACCCGCTTTAGACCAGGTTTTCTGCACAGGAACCCGCTTTAGACCAGGTTTTCTGCACAGGAACCCGCTTTAGACCAGGTTTTCTGCACAGGAACCCGCTTTAGACCAGGTTTTCTGCACAGGAACACGCTTTAGACCAGGTTTTCTGCACAGGAACCCGCTTTAGACCAGGTTTTCTGCACAGGAACCCGCTTTAGACCAGGTTTTCTGCACAGGAACCCGCTTTAGACCAGGTTTTCTGCACAGGAACCCGCTTTAGACCAGGTTTTTTTTGCACAGGAACCCGCTTTAGACCAGGTTTTCTGCACAGGAACCCGCTTTAGACCAGGTTTTCTGCACAGGAACCCGCTTTAGACCAGGTTTTTCTGCACAGGAACCCGCTTTAGACCAGGTTTTCTGCACAGGAACCCGCTTTAGACCAGGTTTTCTGCACAGGAACCCGCTTTAGACCAGGTTTTCTGCACAGGAACCCGCTTTAGACCAGGTTTTCTGCACAGGAACCCGCTTTAGACCACGTTTTCTGCACAGGAACCCGCTTTAGACCAGGTTTTCTGCACAGGAACCCGCTTTAGACCAGGTTTTCTGCACAGGAACCCGCTTTAGACCAGGTTTTCTGCACAGGAACCCGCTTTAGACCAGGTTTTCTGCACAGGAACCCGCTTTAGACCAGGTTTTCTGCACAGGAACCCGCTTTAGACCAGGTTTTCTGTACAGGAACCCGCTTTAGACCAGGTTTTCTGTACAGGAATCCGCTTTAGACCAGGTTTTCTGTACAGGAACCCGCTTTAGACCAGGTTTTCTGCACAGGAACCCGCTTTAGACCAGGTTTTCTGCACAGGAACCCGCTTTAGACCAGGTTTTCTGCACAGGAACCCGCTTTAGACCAGGTTTTCTGTACAGGAACCCGCTTTAGATCAGGTTTTCTGCACAGGAACCCGCTTTAGACCAGGTTTTCTGCACAGGAACCCGCTTTAGACCAGGTTTTCTGCACAGGAACCCGCTTTAGACCAGGTTTTCTGCACAGGAACCCGCTTTAGACCAGGTTTTCTGCACAGGAACCCGCTTTAGACCAGGTTTTCTGCACAGGAACCCGCTTTAGACCAGGTTTTCTGTACAGGAACCCGCTTTAGACCAGGTTTTCTGTACAGGAACCCGCTTTAGACCAGGTTTTCTGTACAGGAACCCGCTTTAGACCAGGTTTTCTGTACAGGAACCCGCTTTAGACCAGGTTTTCTGTACAGGAACCCGCTTTAGACCAGGTTTTCTGTACAGGAACCCGCTTTAGACCAGGTTTTCTGCACAGGAACCCGCTTTAGACCAGGTTTTCTGCACAGGAACCCGCTTTAGACCAGGTTTTCTGCACAGGAACCCGCTTTAGACCAGGTTCTCTGCACAGGAACCCGCTTTAGACCAGGTTTTCTGCACAGGAACCCGCTTTAGACCAGGTTTTCTGCACAGGAACCCGCTTTAGACCAGGTTTTCTGCACAGGAACCCGCTTTAGACCAGGTTTTCTGCACAGGAACCCGCTTTAGACCAGGTTTTCTGCACAGGAACCCGCTTTAGACCAGGTTTTCTGTACAGGAACCCGCTTTAGACCAGGTTTTCTGCACAGGAACCCGCTTTAGACCAGGTTTTCTGCACAGGAACCCGCTTTAGACCAGGTTTTCTGCACAGGAACCCGCTTTAGACCAGGTTTTCTGCACAGGACCCCGCTTTAGACCAGGTTTTCTGCACAGGAACCCGCTTTAGACCAGGTTTTCTGCACAGGAACCCGCTTTAGACCAGGTTTTCTGTACAGGAACCCGCTTTAGACCAGGTTTTCTGCACAGGAACCCGCTTTAGACCAGGTTTACTGCACAGGAACCCGCTTTAGACCAGGTTTTCTGCACAGGAACCCGCTTTAGACCAGGTTTTCTGCACAGGAACCCGCTTTAGACCAGGTTTTCTGCACAGGAACCCGCTTTAGACCAGGTTTTCTGCACAGGAACCCGCTTTAGACCAGGTTTTCTGCACAGGAACCCGCTTTAGACCAGGTTTTCTGCACAGGAACCCGATTTAGACCAGGTTTTCTGCACAGGAACCCGCTTTAGACCAGGTTTTCTGCACAGGAACCCGCTTTAGACCAGGTTTTCTGCACAGGAACCCGCTTTAGACCAGGTTTTCTGCACAGGAACCCGCTTTAGACCAGGTTTTTTCTGCACAGGAACCCGCTTTAGACCAGGTTTTCTGCACAGGAACCCGCTTTAGACCAGGTTTTCTGCACAGGAACCCGCTTTAGACCAGGTTTTCTGTACAGGAACCCGCTTTAGACCAGGTTTTTTGTACACAGGAACCCGCTTTAGACCAGGTTTTCTGCACAGGAACCCGCTTTAGACCAGGTTTTCTGCACAGGAACCCGCTTTAGACCAGGTTTTCTGCACAGGAACCCGCTTTAGACCAGGTTTTCTGCACAGGAACCCGCTTTAGTACAGGAACCCGCTTTAGACCAGGTTTTCTGCACAGGAACCCGCTTTAGACCAGGTTTTCTGCACAGGAACCCGCTTTAGACCAGGTTTTCTGCACAGGAACCCGCTTTAGACCAGGTTTTCTGCACAGGAACCCGCTTTAGACCAGGTTTTCTGCACAGGAACCCGCTTTAGACCAGGTTTTCTGCACAGGAACCCGCTTTAGACCAGGTTTTCTGCACAGGAACCCTCTTTAGACCAGGTTTTCTGCACAGGAACCCGCTTTAGACCAGGTTTTCTGCACAGGAACCCGCTTTAGACCAGGTTTTCTGTACAGGAACCCGCTTTAGACCAGGTTTTCTGCACAGGAACCCCTTTTAGACCAGGTTTTCTGTACAGGAACCCGCTTTAGACCAGGTTTTCTGTACAGGAACCCGCTTTAGACCAGGTTTTCTGTACAGGAACCCGCTTTTGACCAGGTTTTCTGCACAGGAACCCGCTTTAGACCAGGTTTTCTGCACAGGAACCCGCTTTAGACCAGGTTTTCTGCACAGGAACCCGCTTTAGACCAGGTTTTCTGCACAGGAACCCGCTTTAGACCAGGTTTTCTGCACAGGAACCCGCTTTAGACCAGGTTTTCTGCACAGGAACCCGCTTTAGACCAGGTTTTCTGCACAGGAACCCGCTTTAGACCAGATTTTCTGCACAGGAACCCGCTTTAGACCAGGTTTTCTGCACAGGAACCCGCTTTAGACCAGGTTTTCTGCACAGGAACCCGCTTTAGACCAGGTTTTCTGCACAGGAACCCGCTTTAGACCAGGTTTTCTGCACAGGAACCCGCCTTCCACCAGGTTTTCTGTACAGGAACCCGCTTTAGACCAGGTTTTCTGCACAGGAACCCGCTTTAGACCAGGTTTTCTGCACAGGAACCCGCTTTAGACCAGGTTTTCTGCACAGGAACCCGCTTTAGACCAGGAACCCGCTTTAGACCAGGTTTTCTGCACAGGAACCCGCTTTAGACCAGGTTTTCTGCACAGGAACCCGCTTTAGACCAGGTTTTCTGCACAGGAACCCGCTTTAGACCAGGTTTTCTGCACAGGAACCCGCTTTAGACCAGGTTTTCTGTACAGGAACCCGCTTTAGACCAGGTTTTCTGTACAGGAACCCGCTTTAGACCAGGTTTTCTGCACAGGAACCCGCTTTAGACCAGGTTTTCTGCACAGGAACCCGCTTTAGACCAGGTTTTCTGCACAGGAACCCGCTTTAGACCAGGTTTTCTGCACAGGAACCCGCTTTAGACCAGGTTTTCTGCACAGGAACCCGCTTTAGACCAGGTTTTCTGCACAGGAACCCGCTTTAGACCAGGTTTTCTGCACAAGAACCCGCTTTAGACCAGGTTTTCTGCACAGGAACCCGCTTTAGACCAGGTTTTCTGCACAGGAACCCGCTTTAGACCAGGTTTTCTGCACAGGAACCCGCTTTAGACCAGGTTTTCTGTACAGGAACCCGCTTTAGACCAGGTTTTCTGTACAGGAACCCGCTTTAGACCAGGTTTTCTGTACAGGAACCCGCTTTAGACCAGGTTTTCTGTACAGGAACCCGCTTTAGACCAGGTTTTCTGTACAGGAACCCGCTTTAGACCAGGTTTTCTGCACAGGAACCCGCTTTAGACCAGGTTTTCTGCACAGGAACCCGCTTTAGACCAGGTTTTCTGTACAGGAACCCGCTTTAGACCAGGTTTTCTGTACAGGAACCCGCTTTAGACCAGGTTTTCTGTACAGGAACCCGCTTTAGACCAGGTTTTCTGCACAGGAACCCGCTTTAGACCAGGTTTTCTGCACAGGAACCCGCTTTAGACCAGGTTTTTTCTGCACAGGAACCCGCTTTAGACCAGGTTTTCTGTACAGGAACCCGCTTTAGACCAGGTTTTCTGTACAGGAACCCGCTTTAGACCAGGTTTTCTGTACAGGAACCCGCTTTAGACCAGGTTTTCTTTACAGGAACCCGCTTTAGACCAGGTTTTCTGCACAGGAACCCGCTTTAGACCAGGTTTTCTGCACAGGAACCCGCTTTAGACCAGTTTTTCTGCACAGGAACCCGCTTTAGACCAGGTTTTCTGCACAGGAACCCGCTTTAGACCAGGTTTTCTGCACAGGAACCCGCTTTAGACCAGGTTTTCTGTACAGGAACCCGCTTTAGACCAGGTTTTCTGTACAGGAACCCGCTTTAGACCAGGTTTTCTGCACAGGAACCCGCTTTAGACCAGGTTTTCTGCACAGGAACCCGCTTTAGACCAGGTTTTCTGCACAGGAACCCGCTTTAGACCAGGTTTTCTGTACAGGAACCCGCTTTAGACCAGGTTTTCTTTACAGGAACCCGCTTTAGACCATTTTTTCTTTACAGGAACCCGCTTTAGACCAGGTTTTCTGCACAGGAACCCGCTTTAGACCAGGTTTTCTGCACAGGAACCCGCTTTAGACCAGGTTTTCTGTACAGGAACCCGCTTTAGACCAGTTTTTCTGTACAGGAACCCGCTTTAGACCAGGTTTTCTGTACAGGAACCCGCTTTAGACCAGGTTTTCTGTACAGGAACCCGCTTTAGACCAGGTTTTCTGCACAGGAACCCGCTTTAGACCAGGTTTTCTGTACAGGAACCCGCTTTAGACCAGGTTTTCTGTACAGGACCCCGCTTTAGACCAGGTTTTCTGTACAGGAACCCGCTTTAGACCAGGTTTTCTGCACAGGAACCCGCTTTAGACCAGGTTTTCTGCACAGGAACCCGCTTTAGACCAGGTTTTCTGCACAGGAACCCGCTTTAGACCAGTTTTTCTGTACAGGAACCCGCTTTAGACCAGGTTTTCTGTACAGGAACCCGCTTTAGACCAGGTTTTCTGTACAGGAACCCGCTTTAGACCAGGTTTTCTGCACAGGAACCCGCTTTAGACCAGGTTTTCTGCACAGGAACCCGCTTTAGACCAGGTTTTCTGCACAGGAACCCGCTTTAGACCAGTTTTTCTGCACAGGAACCCGCTTTAGACCAGGTTTTCTGCACAGGAACCCGCTTTAGACCAGGTTTTCTGCACAGGAACCCGCTTTAGACCAGGTTTTCTGCACAGGAACCCGCTTTAGACCAGGTTTTCTGCACAGGAACCCGCTTTAGACCAGGTTTTCTGCACAGGAACCCGCTTTAGACCAGGTTTTCTGCACAGGAACCCGCTTTAGACCAGGTTTTCTGCACAGGAACCCGCTTTAGACCAGGTTTTCTGCACAGGAACCCGCTTTAGACCAGGTTTTCTTTACAGGAACCCGCTTTAGACCAGGTTTTCTGCACAGGAACCCGCTTTAGACCAGGTTTTCTGCACAGGAACCCGCTTTAGACCAGGTTTTCTGCACAGGAACCCGCTTTAGACCAGGTTTTCTGCACAGGAACCCGCTTTAGACCAGGTTTTCTGCACAGGAACCCGCTTTAGACCAGGTTTTCTGCACAGGAACCCGCTTTAGACCAGGTTTTCTGCACAGGAACCCGCTTTAGACCAGGTTTTTTCTGTACAGGAACCCGCTTTAGACCAGGTTTTCTGTACAGGAACCCGCTTTAGACCAGGTTTTCTGCACAGGAACCCGCTTTAGACCAGGTTTTCTGCACAGGAACCCGCTTTAGGCCAGGTTTTCTGCACAGGAACCCGCTTTAGACCAGGTTTTCTGTACAGGAACCCGCTTTAGACCAGGTTTTCTGCACAGGAACCCGCTTTAGACCAGGTTTTCTGTACAGGAACCCGCTTTAGACCAGGTTTTCTGTACAGGAACCCGCTTTAGACCAGGTTTTCTGCACAGGAACCCGCTTTAGACCAGGTTTTCTGTACAGGAACCCGCTTTAGACCAGGTTTTCTGCACAGGAACCCGCTTTAGACCAGTTTTTCTGCACAGGAACCCGCTTTAGACCAGGTTTTCTGCACAGGAACCCGCTTTAGACCAGGTTTTCTGCACAGGAACCCGCTTTAGACCAGGTTTTCTGCACAGGAACCCGCTTTAGACCAGGTTTTTCTGTACAGGAACCCGCTTTAGACCAGGTTTTCTGTACAGGAACCCGCTTTAGACCAGGTTTTCTGCACAGGAACCCGCTTTAGACCAGGTTTTCTGCACAGGAACCCGCTTTAGACCAGGTTTTCTGCACAGGAACCCGCTTTAGACCAGTTTTTTCTGCACAGGAACCCGCTTTAGACCAGGTTTTTCTGCACAGGAACCCGCTTTAGACCAGGTTTTCTGCACAGGAACCCGCTTTAGACCAGGTTTTCTGCACAGGAACCCGCTTTAGACCAGGTTTTCTGCACAGGAACCCGCTTTAGACCAGGTTTTCTGTACAGGACCCCGCTTTAGACCAGGTTTTCTGTACAGGAACCCGCTTTAGACCAGGTTTTCTGTACAGGAACCCGCTTTAGACCAGGTTTTCTGTACAGGAACCCGCTTTAGACCAGGTTTTCTGTACAGGAACCCGCTTTAGACCAGGTTTTCTGCACAGGAACCCGCTTTAGACCAGGTTTTCTGCACAGGAACCCGTTTTAGACCAGGTTTTCTGCACAGGAACCCGCTTTAGACCAGGTTTTCTGCACAGGAACCCGCTTTAGACCAGGTTTTCTGCACAGGAACCCGCTTTAGACCAGGTTTTCTGCACAGGAACCCGCTTTAGACCAGGTTTTCTGCACAGGAACCCGCTTTAGACCAGGTTTTCTGCACAGGAACCCGCTTTAGACCAGGTTTTCTTCACAGGAACCCGCTTTAGACCAGGTTTTCTGCACAGGAACCCGCTTTAGACCAGGTTTTCTGCACAGGAACCCGCTTTAGACCAGGTTTTCTGCACAGGAACCCGCTTTAGACCAGGTTTTCTGCACAGGAACCCGCTTTAGACCAGGTTTTCTGTACAGGAACCCGCTTTAGACCAGGTTTTCTGCACAGGAACCCGCTTTAGACCAGGTTTTCTGCACAGGAACCCGCTTTAGACCAGGTTTTCTGCACAGGAACCCCTTTAGACCAGGTTTTCTGCACAGGAACCCGCTTTAGACCAGGTTTTCTGCACAGGAACCCGCTTTAGACCAGGTTTTCTGCACAGGAACCCGCTTTAGACCAGGTTTTCTGCACAGGAACCCGCTTTAGACCAGGTTTTTCTGCACACAGGAACCCGCTTTAGACCAGGTTTTCTGTACAGGAACCCGCTTTAGACCAGGTTTTCTGCACAGGAACCCGCTTTAGACCAGGTTTTCTGCACAGGAACCCGCTTTAGACCAGGTTTTTTCTGCACAGGAACCCGCTTTAGACCAGGTTTTCTGCACAGGAACCCGCTTTAGACCAGGTTTTCTGCACAGGAACCCGCTTTAGACCAGGTTTTCTGCACAGAGACCCGCTTTAGACCAGGTTTTCTGCACAGGAACCCGCTTTAGACCAGGTTTTCTGCACAGGAACCCGCTTTAGACCAGGTTTTCTGCACAGGAACCCGCTTTAGACCAGGTTTTCTGCACAGGAACCCGCTTTAGACCAGGTTTTCTGCACAGGAACCCGCTTTAGACCAGGTTTTCTGCACAGGAACGCGCTTTAGACCAGGTTTTCTGCACAGGAACCCGCTTTAGACCAGGTTTTCTGCACAGGAACCCGCTTTAGACCAGGTTTTCTGCACAGGAACCCGCTTTAGACCAGGTTTTCTGCACAGGAACCCGCTTTAGACCAGGTTTCCTGCACAGGAACCCGCTTTAGACCAGGTTTTCTGCACAGGAACCCGCTTTAGACCAGGTTTTCTGCACAGGAACCCGCTTTAGACCAGGTTTTCTGCACAGGAACCCGCTTTAGACCAGGTTTTCTGCACAGGAACCCGCTTTAGACCAGGTTTTCTGCACAGAACCCGCTTTAGACCAGGTTTTCTGCACAGGAACCCGCTTTAGACCAGGTTTTCTGCACAGGAACCCGCTTTAGACCAGGTTTTCTGCACAGGAACCCGCTTTAGACCAGGTTTTCTGCACAGGAACCCGCTTTAGACCAGGTTTTCTGCACAGGAACCCGCTTTAGACCAGGTTCTCTGCACAGGAACCCGCTTTAGACCAGGTTTTCTGCACAGGAACCCGCTTTAGACCAGGTTTTCTGCACAGGAACCCGCTTTAGACCAGGTTTTCTGCACAGGAACCCGCTTTAGACCAGGTTTTCTGCACAGGAACCCGCTTTAGACCAGGGTTTCTGCACAGGAACCCGCTTTAGACCAGGTTTTCTGCACAGGAACCCGCTTTAGACCAGGTTTTCTGCACAGGAACCCGCTTTAGACCAGGTTTTCTGCACAGGAACCCGCTTTAGACCAGGTTTTCTGCACAGGAACCCGCTTTAGACCAGGTTTTCTGCACAGGAACCCGCTTTAGACCAGGTTTTCTGCACAGAAACCCGCTTTAGACCAGGTTTTCTGCACAGGAACCCGCTTTAGACCAGGTTTTCTGCACAGGAACCCGCTTTAGACCAGGTTTTCTGTACAGGAACCCGTTTTAGACCAGGTTTTCTGTACAGGAACCCGCTTTAGACCAGGTTTTCTGCACAGGAACCCGCTTTAGACCAGGTTTTCTGCACAGGAACCCGCTTTAGACCAGGTTTTCTGCACAGGAACCCGCTTTAGACCAGGTTTTCTGCACAGGATCCCGCTTTAGACCAGGTTTTCTGCACAGGAACCCGCTTTAGACCAGGTTTTCTGCACAGGAACCCGCTTTAGACCAGGTTTTCTGCACAGGAACCCGCTTTAGACCAGGTTTTCTGCACAGGAACCCGCTTTAGACCAGGTTTTCTGCACAGGAACCCGCTTTAGACCAGGTTTTCTGCACAGGAACCCGCTTTAGACCAGGTTTTCTGCACAGGAACCCGCTTTAGACCAGGTTTTCTGCACAGGACCCGCTTTAGACCAGGTTTTCTGCACAGGAACCCGCTTTAGACCAGGTTTTCTGCACAGGAACCCGCTTTAGACCAGGTTTTCTGCACAGGAACCCGCTTTAGACCAGGTTTTCTGCACAGGAACCCGCTTTAGACCAGTTTTTCTGCACAGGAACCCGCTTTAGACCAGGTTTTCTGCACAGGAACCCGCTTTAGACCAGGTTTTCTGCACAGGAACCCGCTTTAGACCAGGTTTTCTGCACAGGAACCCGCTTTAGACCAGGTTTTTCTGCACAGGAACCCGCTTTAGACCAGGTTTTTCTGTACAGGAACCCGCTTTAGACCAGGTTTTTCTGCACAGGAACCCGCTTTAGACCAGGTTTTCTGCACAGGAACCCGCTTTAGACCAGGTTTTCTGCACAGGAACCCGCTTTAGACCAGGTTTTCTGCACAGGAACCCGCTTTAGACCAGGTTTTCTGCACAGGAACCCGCTTTAGACCAGGTTTACTGCACAGGAACCCGCTTTAGACCAGGTTTTCTGCACAGGAACCCGCTTTAGACCAGGTTTTCTGCACAGGAACCCGCTTTAGACCAGGTTTTCTGCACAGGAACCCGCTTTAGACCAGGTTTTCTGCACAGGAACCCGCTTTAGACCAGGTTTTCTGCACAGGAACCCGCTTTAGACCAGGTTTTTCTGCACAGGAACCCGCTTTAGACCAGGTTTTCTGCACAGGAACCCGCTTTAGACCAGGTTTTCTGCACAGGAACCCGCTTTAGACCAGGTTTTCTGCACAGGAACCCGCTTTAGACCAGGTTTTCTGCACAGGAACCCGCTTTAGACCAGGTTTTCTGCACAGGAACCCGCTTTAGACCATGTTTTCTGCACAGGAACCCGCTTTAGACCAGGTTTTCTGCACAGGAACCCGCTTTAGACCAGGTTTTCTGCACAGGAACCCGCTTTAGACCAGGTTTTCTGCACAGGAACCCGCTTTAGACCAGTTTTTTTCTGCACAGGAACCCGCTTTAGACCAGGTTTTCTGCACAGGAACCCGCTTTAGACCAGGTTTTCTGCACAGGAACCCGCTTTAGACCAGGTTTTCTGCACAGGAACCCGCTTTAGACCAGGTTTTCTGCACAGGAACCCGCTTTAGACCAGGTTTTCTGCACAGGAACCCGCTTTAGACCAGGTTTTTCTGTACAGGAATCCGCTTTAGACCAGTTTTTTCTGTACAGGAACCCGCTTTAGACCAGGTTTTCTGCACAGGAACCCGCTTTAGACCAGGTTTTCTGCACAGGACCCCGCTTTAGACCAGGTTTTCTGCACAGGAACCCGCTTTAGACCAGGTTTTCTGCACAGGAACCCGCTTTAGACCAGGTTTTCTGCACAGGAACCCGCTTTAGACCAGTTTTTCTGCACAGGAACCCGCTTTAGACCAGGTTTTCTGCACAGGAACCCGCTTTAGACCAGGTTTTCTGCACAGGAACCCGCTTTAGACCAGGTTTTCTGCACAGGAACCCGCTTTAGACCAGGTTTTTCTGCACAGGAACCCGCTTTAGACCAGGTTTTTCTGTACAGGAACCCGCTTTAGACCAGGTTTTCTGTACAGGAACCCGCTTTAGACCAGGTTTTCTGCACAGGAACCCGCTTTAGACCAGGTTTTCTGCACAGGAACCCGCTTTAGACCAGGTTTTCTGCACAGGAACCCGCTTTAGACCAGGTTTTCTGCACAGGAACCCGCTTTAGACCAGGTTTTCTGTACAGGAACCCGCTTTAGACCAGGTTTTCTGTACAGGAACCCGCTTTAGACCAGGTTTTCTGTACAGGAACCCGCTTTAGACCAGGTTTTCTGCACAGGAACCCGCTTTAGACCAGGTTTTCTGCACAGGAACCCGCTTTAGACCAGGTTTTCTGCACAGGAACCCGCTTTAGACCAGGTTTTCTGCACAGGAACCCGCTTTTGACCAGGTTTTCTGCACAGGAACCCGCTTTAGACCAGGTTTTCTGCACAGGAACCCGCTTTAGACCAGGTTTTCTGCACAGGAACCCGCTTTAGACCAGGTTTTCTGCACAGGAACCCGCTTTAGACCAGGTTTTCTGCACAGGAACCCGCTTTTAGACCAGGTTTTCTGCACAGGAACCCGCTTTAGACCAGGTTTTCTGCACAGGAACCCGCTTTAGACCAGGTTTTCTGCACAGGAACCCGCTTTAGACCAGGTTTTCTGCACAGGAACCCGCTTTAGACCAGGTTTTCTGCACAGGAACCCGCTTTAGACCAGGTTTTCTGTACAGGAACCCGCTTTAGACCAGGTTTTCTGTACAGGAACCCGCTTTAGACCAGGTTTTCTGCACAGGAACCCGCTTTAGACCAGGTTTTCTGCACAGGAACCCGCTTTAGACCAGGTTTTCTGCACAGGAACCCGCTTTAGACCAGGTTTTCTGCACAGGAACCCGCTTTAGACCAGGTTTTCTGCACAGGAACCCGCTTTAGACCAGGTTTTCTGCACAGGAACCCGCTTTAGACCAGGTTTTCTGCACAGGAACCCGCTTTAGACCAGGTTTTCTGCACAGGAACCCGCTTTAGACCAGGTTTTCTGCACAGGAACCCGCTTTAGACCAGGTTTTCTGCACAGGAACCCGCTTTAGACCAGGTTTTCTGCACAGGAACCCGCTTTAGACCAGGTTTTCTGCACAGGAACCCGCTTTAGACCAGGTTTTCTGCACAGGAACCCGCTTTAGACCAGGTTTTCTGCACAGGAACCCGCTTTAGACCAGGTTTTTCTGCACAGGAACCCGCTTTAGACCAGGTTTTCTGCACAGGAACCCGCTTTAGACCAGGTTTTCTGCACAGGAACCCGCTTTAGACCAGGTTTTCTGCACAGGAACCCGCTTTAGACCAGGTTTTTCTGCACAGGAACCCGCTTTAGACCAGGTTTTCTGCACAGGAACCCGCTTTAGACCAGGTTTTCTGCACAGGAACCCGCTTTAGACCAGGTTTTCTGCACAGGAACCCGCTTTAGACCAGGTTTTCTGCACAGGAACCCGCTTTAGACCAGGTTTTCTGCACAGGAACCCGCTTTAGACCAGGTTTTCTGCACAGGAACCCGCTTTAGACCAGGTTTTCTGCACAGGAACCCGCTTTAGACCAGGTTTTCTGCACAGGAACACGCTTTAGACCAGGTTTTCTGCACAGGAACCCGCTTTAGACCAGGTTTTCTGCACAGGAACCTGCTTTAGACCAGGTTTTCTGCACAGGAACCCGATTTAGACCAGGTTTTCTGCACAGGAACCCGCTTTAGACCAGGTTTTCTGCACAGGAACCCGCTTTAGACCAGGTTTTCTGCACAGGAACCCGCTTTAGACCAGGTTTTCTGCACAGGAACCCGCTTTAGACCAGGTTTTCTGCACAGGAACCCTCTTTAGACCAGGTTTTCTGCACAGGAACCCGCTTTAGACCAGGTTTTCTGCACAGGAACCCGCTTTAGACCAGGTTTTCTGCACAGGAACCCGCTTTAGACCAGGTTTTCTGCACAGGAACCCTTTTTAGACCAGGTTTTCTGTACAGGAACCCGCTTTAGACCAGGTTTTCTGCACAGGAACCCGCTTTAGACCAGGTTTTCTGCACAGGAACCCGCTTTAGACCAGGTTTTCTGCACAGGAACCCGCTTTAGACCAGGTTTTCTGCACAGGAACCCGCTTTAGACCAGGTTTTCTGCACAGGAACCCGCTTTAGACCAGGTTTTCTGCACAGGAACCCGCTTTAGACCAGGTTTTCTGCACAGGAACCCGCTTTAGACCAGGTTTTCTGCACAGGAACCCGCTTTAGACCAGGTTTTCTGCACAGGAACCCGCTTTAGACCAGGTTTTCTGTACAGGAACCCGCTTTAGACCAGGTTTTCTGTACAGGAACCCGCTTTAGACCAGGTTTTCTGTACAGGAACCCGCTTTAGACCAGGTTTTCTGTACAGGAACCCGCTTTAGACCAGGTTTTCTTCACAGGAACCCGCTTTAGACCAGGTTTTCTGCACAGGAACCCGCTTTAGACCAGGTTTTCTGCACAGGAACCCGCTTTAGACCAGGTTTTCTGCACAGGAACCCGCTTTAGACCAGGTTTTCTGCACAGGAACCCGCTTTAGACCAGGTTTTCTGCACAGGAACCCGCTTTAGACCAGGTTTTCTGTACAGGAACCAACTTTAGACCAGGTTTTCTTTACAGGAACCCGTTTTAGACCATTTTTTCTCTACAGGAACCAACTTTAGACCAGGTTTTCTGTACAGGAACCCACTTTCGACCAGGTTTTCTGTACAGGAACCCACTTTCGACCAGGTTTTCTGTACAGGAACCCGCTTTAGACCAGGTTTTCTGTACAGGAACCCGCTTTAGACCAGGTTTTCTGCACAGGAACCCGCTTTAGACCAGGTTTTCTGCACAGGAACCCGCTTAGACCAGGTTTTCTGCACAGGAACCCGCTTTAGACCAGGTTTTCTGCACAGGAACCCGCTTTAGACCAGGTTTTCTGTACAGGAACCCGCTTTAGACCAGGTTTTCTGTACAGGAACCCGCTTTAGACCAGGTTTTCTGCACAGGAACCCGCTTTAGACCATTTTTTCTCTACAGGTGTAGCGGGAGGTTATTTAAAATTATTATATGAGTAAGAGTATGCCAGTAAAGAGTTCTGACCTTACCAGTAATACCCCAGTCTTAGAAATAAGCACTGGTGTATTGTTATCATAAAAATAGTCAGACTGTGAAAACCCTGGCCCAGTTGGTAAGAAGTAGTACCAGGATTTAAGGCGTCTCCTCCCTGTGACTATCTTATGATTACTTATATTCTAGGGGATAAGTAAAATGTACATTCACTGAACCCACAAAATGGAAAAAGTGAATAAATCCTCAGGTATAGTTAAAATAGTTTAATAATTACACTAATATTCTATTTCTACTAGTTGGAAAAGAGTATACACATATATATATAAAAATATTCACACAATTACTATTATTGTCTGTTTAGACTTCAAGATCTTAAATAATAAAGTTACTGAAATCACGGTTTTTAGTCCTTTGAATTTAAGGATAACTGTCATCAGTTGACTGAGTTTATGTATGGTTACTTATTGTTTTCAACTATTGGCTGTTTCACATGTAGGTGGTCAGTGTCAAACAGGACACTTATCTTTCCAACTTGATACTGCTGAAACTGTCCTTTGCTGATATCAGACTTGGTAGGCCCAACAGTAGGGATGCCAATGACCAGTTGAAGTTCACTCTTTGGGGTCCTGCACTTTTGTGGGATTGCCTCGGATGAACTGCACCGGCTTCTGATACTGGACAGTCTGGTTTGAGTTATTTCATGGAACCTGCAACATATCAGCCTTGGCTAGTATCTGGCTAGACTTGTAGCTGACTAGCACAGATGTCAGACCAGTCAGTCATCAGATGTCACCGTTATACAATCATAGTAAGTAAGGACATCATTTCAGTGATATAGCATTAATATTAACATTTCAATTAAGTGTAACTGACTAGCACATAAGTCAGACAAGTCAGTCATCAGGTGTCAAAGTTATACAGTCATAGCAAGTAACATCATTTCAATGATACAGAATTAATATTAACATATCAGTAATAAACATCATCTGGTTTATTCCGCTCCTATACATCCTTTTCTGATCTATAACTTGATCCTTCCAAATCATATCAAGTACAAATTCAAATACTGATGCTATCTTAGCAACTACCCAAAATTAATACATAAAATAAATAAAGTGAGTGACCACGTGATCAGGTTGCTTTCTACTGAAACTGGCTGTAGAACACTCCAGTTTACCAGCTGTAAATGGGTACAAAGTTGTGCGCTCGAACTAGGGAAGGCAAAGGCAGCGAGGAAGGGGACTAGTCACCTTAACCTCGTAAACTGGGATCTTCCATAATGAAGTTTCTAACACTTCATTTCCCTATGACAATCTCTGCCATGGGACTGCCTTTATCTTCGTAAGCGATAAAGCAGTATGATAAATATATCTTCATTAGGCTGTGGGGCTATTTGTGATTAATTTTTGTACAAGCAACAATCATCTCATCCACAATGCACATGTTTAGATCATATTAAAAAATACAATACATTATATCAATGACTATTATACAAGCATATTTTGTGAATTCTATATGAACCTGAAATAACAAAATAACAAGAAATTATTATACACGGTAGTTATCATAATTTCGCTTACCCTCAGACTTCAGATACTGGACTTAAAAATGTTTCTGGCGATCCGCTCACAATTCATGGTAGTGGCGAAACTCTGCCCTCCAGTCTGTCTCAACCTCTTTCGTTGTGTATCTCTCTCAGTTTTACCGATCCGCTTTAAATACGTATAGCGCGGACGTATCGGAGAGTACCGACGTCACAGCTTAAACCTAACCTGAAAAAATCCTTCCCGAACAGTGATTTCGGCCGATCTGTGCGTCGACTGAAATTTTGCCTTTATCATTCTCGGCATATATAATATCCATATTGTTCCATCTTATCTAGTTTTATACAGCTGATAAAACTCTATCTTCCTATCCATGTAATTTCCCAAACTGTTATTTGTTGATTTTAATATTTAGAACAGAAGTGGGTTTACATGCTTTTAGCGTAACTGTGGGCAGCCGAAATACGCATATATCTCCGTAAATGAGAACTTCCTACCGTTCCATCTTATATGCAGTTATACACCATCCTTCCCTGTACTGAAATGTAAAATCCTTTTCATACGGATTCCCTTCTGTTTTTATTTATCGTTGGCGATTTCCTCTGTCCGATACACATTTCGCTGATACGCCGCCATTTTGAAAGCGGTCACTCGATCGTAGATGGGTTTATAAATCTAACTGAACCCATTTGCAATGACTTGAAACCAATTTTGCGACATAGCTCCCCCATATTTTAAGCTGGATGATATCTAGCTTAACTATTGGGTACAAGACAATTGCAAATCGACCATTCCGAGGTTAGTTTTCCTTCCTTCTATCCTCCTCAAGCTCTGTGGGATGGCGACTTAGAAAATCTGCGCCCACATTCTGTTTTCCCGGAATATATTCAATAGTGAAGGAATATGGCTGAATCAATAATGACCATCTTAGTAAGCGAGTATTTGCATGACGTGATGAGGCCAAAAATGACAGGGGTTGATGATCGCACTGGACCACAAATGGCTTGCCATACAAATAGGGTTGAAACTTATTGATGGCCCACACCAATGCTAAACATTCCCTCTCTATAGTAGAGTAATTCTTTTCTGCCGCGTTCAACTTGCGGCTGGCATAAGCAACAGGAAACAGTTCCTCATTCTGGGTCTGAGATTTTTGCAAAAGCGCGGCCCCAATTCCTACATTGCTTGCATCAGTCCGTACTATAAACTCTTGCGTCAGATCTGGTAACTTCAGAATAGGCCTACTAGTGAGTTTATGTTTCAATTCTGAATATGCATGCTCACACTCTGCAGTCCACTTTATTGTGTCCGGCTTCCCTTTCTTTGTCAGATCCGTCAAAGGTGCACATAAGGTATTGAAGTCTTTGATGTACTTTTGATAGAATCCTCCTAAGGATACGAACGACCTCACATCCTTTTTTGTCTGTGGTCTAGGTGCATTCCTTAACTTTTCTATATTTTTGGGATCAGGAGACATGTTTCCATGACAAATTGTATGTCCCAAAAATTCTAATTCCTGACATCCGATTACACACTTTGTTGGACGAGCAGTCAAACCTGCCTCTCTGAGTCTACCCAGTAACATTGATAGAGAATGTAGATGATCCTCAAATGTTTCCGTGGCTATGAGAATGTCATCCATAAAGTTGGTGATGTTAGAGTTGTTCAAGGGTTCCAGCAATTTCCTCATCATCCTTGAAAATACGCTTGGTGCGTTTTTCAACCCGAATGGTAGTACATTAAATTCGTAGTGACCATCCGAAGTGCTAAAAGCCAGCATGTGTCGGATCTCGGGTTTGACAGGAATCTGGTAATATCCCTTACTTAAATCGACCTTAGAGAAATATTTCGCAGTACTTAGCGTCGAGAACAGCTGATTGGTATCCGGTAATGGATCAGCTTGGGTTTCTGTGATCGCATTTAATTTCCGGTAATCGATACAGAGTCGGTGTTCTCCACTTGGTTTTCTCAACAGTACAACACTTGAACTGTAAGGTGATTCTGACTTGGAAATGATTTGTTCTTGCAACAGATAATCAATTTCCTCCTTCAATGCCTGTGCCTTGGCATATGGTATAGGGTAGGTCTTCATGCAGATAGGTGTTGGATCGATGACCTTCATATCATATGTCAATAAGTTGGTGCATCCTGGTTTATCAGTTAACACATCTGCATGTGTTTTTAAAACTTCTTTAACTTGCTCCCTCTGTTCCTGAGTTAACTGAGTACTAATTTTGACTTGTTCATATGTCTCAGTCGGTCTTAATGGATACTCTATTGAGGTAAGTGGTTCATGCTTCATTTCGGTTGCGATGGCCAGAGTCATCATATGAGCTACCTCCGTTGATGTCCTGTCATAATATTTCTTTAACAGATTAACATGGTACACCCTTTCTTTGCCCTTCTTGTCAATTTTGTAATTAGTCCTCGATATTTTCTCTAGCACGTTATATGGACCCTGCCAACCAATCTGCAGTTTGTTGTTACTGCTGGGCAATAGAAGAAGCACTTTTTCTCCAACAGCAAGTTCCCTATCCTTTGCTTTCTTGTTATAGTATTCAGTATGTTTCTTTCTGGCTCTGCGAAGATTGTCATTAGCCAATTTCCAGCCCATTTTCAGTCGAGTGGTCAACTCATTTACATACTGAATTGATGAGGTGACACTTTCCTCTGCCTTCTCATCTGTCCAAGTCCGCAGCAATGCTTCCAGTGGACCTTTTATAGGCCGACCAAACAACAATGTGGCCGGTGCCATTCCTGTGGAATTGTGTGGGACTTCCCGGTATGCGAATAATGCAGCGGGTAAGTATACATCCCATGTTTCAGGTTTTTCACTTGCCAGCTTCCTGAGAATAGAAATGAGCGTACCGTTGAACCGCTCGACTTGACCATTTCCTTGTGGGTGATAAGGAGAGCAATGATAATGTCTGGCTTGAAAAATCCTGAACACTTCTTGGGTTAGCTTTCCCTTGAACTGGGAACCATTGTCCGTCAATATTTGATGTGGAAAGCCTAACCGGGTGAATATTGTCAACAATGCCTCTGCCACATGCTTAGAATCTATAGATGCCATGGCTACGGCCTCTCCCCACATAGAGCATGTATCAACTAGAGTTAAGATATAACTATTCCTTCTCTTAGTCCTAGTGAGGGGTCCAACAATATCCACTGCAACTCTCTCGAATGGAGTACCCATGATTGGCATTTCTCCTAGAGTTGCTGGTGCAGTCCCATGCTTGGGGGCTACACGTTGACACTCTGGACAAGATTTCACATATCGTTTGATATCTTCCGTGATCCCTGGCCAGTAATAGTGACAAGCTATCCGTTGACTGGTGGCACCAATTCCCATGTGTCCACTAAATGGAATAGCATGTGCGAGCTCCATAACTTTCTCCCTGTATGACTTTGGTACTACCAGCTGTCCATGTCCTTGAGGTCCTGTACCAGCTTTTCTATACAGTAGTCCATTTTTCATATACAAGTCTCCTTTTTCTGGAGGGTTATGGGCCTTTGGCAATTTGCCAAAACAAGGCTTCAATGTGTCATCTTCTGATTGAGCCTGTTTCATCTGCTCTGGCTGAGTATTGTTAGGATTTTCCTCCTCGTTTTTGGTGCTCGACCTGGTCTGGACTGCTGCCAGGACAACAGGTTTTACCGGGTCACCCAAAAATACATACCTACACCCCAATATCAGCGGGTATATAGGGTCATCTATCACTGCGGCTGTTATCACTCCTTCCACGTAGCGAGATTTCACATTGATCCTAGCTATAGGAAGTGTCATGGTTGCTGTTCCCTTAGTTGCCCCTTGTATTTCCACGGTTTCTGTGGTAATTTGATCAGAGTGCACTAGGGTTGAACTCACAACTGAGTCGAAATCCAGGCCGGTATCATATAAGCACATGACTCGATTTCCGTTCACGGTTACGAGCTCACTCACAGGGGGATGACGGAGGCTATTCTGACTCCCTGTCAGTTCCATCATATCTGTCCTATTCCCTGTTGCTAAACATGCAGCGTGATGAGGGGTTTTCCTTCTACAATCTACAGTGTTGTGGTTGCTCATCTTACAAATTTTGCACCACTTATCTCCCTGTTTGTAGGGTTTCTTTTCCTGAGTCTGAGGGTTCTTGTCCTTATTATCAAATCTTGGCTTATTTCTGTATGGATGATCCTTCTGGTCAAACTGGGTATTCTGCGGTGGTGGCTTATATCCTTCTACCTGCTTCCTTTTTGTTCCTACCAATTCAGCTTGAGCTGCTTGGTATCTCTCTGCACATTTCAAAATGTCTTCCTGCCTCTCTGCTCCTTGTTCCATAAGGAATTTCCTCATTTCTTGAGACATGGAATCTTTCACTTGCTCTAACATAACCATTTCTTTCAGATCCTCGTAGGTTTTCTGATACTTACCTAAACTACTCCATTTCAACAAATACGTTTCTAGCCTAGCTGAGAACTGGTTATATGTTTCTCCAGGTAGAGGTTTAGAAGTTCTAAATTTCTTCCTATATGCCTCAGAGTTCTTTTCATACCGGATCAGTAAGGCTTGCTTTAGTATTTCATAATTTTCCTGATCTTCTTTGGGGAGTTTCAGAAACACATCATATGCAATACCTCTCAATCCCTGGGATAACTTTAGACTCCATTTTTCCTTTTCCAGTCCATATGTAGAGGCTAGCCTTTCATACCTATCCAGGTACGACTCAATTGCGTCCTCCTTTTCAACAAATGGATCTAGGTGGAAGTTCATGGCCCCATTTGCTGTGTTCTGAAAAGAGCTATTCGCAGAATGAGGTGAGCTATTACCATGGGTGATAGTCCCAGCCTGAAGTTCAAGATCAAGCTGTCTCATTTTCAGCTCATGGTCTCTCTCTGCTTGTAACCTCCTTTCTTCTCTCTCAGCTTCTAATTTCTTGGCTTCTCTCTCTTCTAATTCTAATTTCTTCTTCTCTCTCTCTTCTAATTTCTTGGCTTCTTCTCTCTAATTTCTGCTTCTAATTTCTTGGCTTCTCTCTCTGCTTCTAATTCTAATTTCTTGGCTTCTCTCTCTGCTTCTAATTTCTTGGCTTCTCTCTCTGCTTCTAATTTCTTGGCTTCTCTCTCTGCTTCTAATTGCTTTGCTTCTCTCTCGGTGTACTTTTCACATTCCGTCGTGACATACCGGATCAGAGCGTCACCATCCATGCCAAGCTCTTTTCCCACCTGCAGTGTAGCAGACCTAAATTTGACCAAGTCAGCCATGATGTATCTGTAGTCTAGTAGGGCAAGCGATCTTACTCAAACTAATTTACTACAATATAATTAACTTATTTAAAATTAAAGTTAATTAAACTGACTTCACCATATATGAAACAGCTTTCTTTATCTGTACTCAATGGTACTCCTACAAAAAAATTTGTTATATATTCTTCCTACTATGTTACTCTTTTCAAAAAAAATTTTTACAAAAAAGAAAATTTCCTACACAGCAGAAATAGAAAGATGGCTCAGGAATATCAAAGATATATCCCGCAGACGAGCCCCCACTGTAGCGGGAGGTTATTTAAAATTATTATTTATGTAAGAGTATGCCAGTAAAGAGTTCTGACCTTACAAGTAATACCCCAGTCTTAGAAATAAGCACTGGTGTATTGTTATCATAAAAATAGTCAGACTGTGAAAACCCTGGCCCAGTTGGTAAGAAGTAGTACCAGGATTTAAGGCGTCTCCTCCCTGTGACTATCTTATGATTACTTATATTCTAGGGGATAAGTAAAATGTACATTCACTGAACCCACAAAATGGAAAAAGTGAATAAATCCTCAGGTATAGTTAAAATAGTTTAATAATTACACTAATATTCTATTTCTACTAGTTGGAAGAGAGCATACACATCTATATATAAAAATATTCACACAATTACTATTATTGTCTGTTTAGACTTCAAGATCTTAAATATTTAAAGTTACTGAAATCACTGTTTTTAGTCCTTTGAATTTAAGGATAACTGTCATCAGTTGACTGACTGTATGGTTATTATTGTTTTCAACTATTGGCTGTTTCACATGTATAGGTGGTCAGTGTCAAACAGGACACTTATCTTTCCAACTTGATACTGCTGAAACTGTCCTTTGCTGATATCAGACTTGGTAGGCCCAACAGTAGGGATGCCAATGACCAGTTGAAGTTCACTCTTTGGGGTCCTGCACTTTTGTGGGATTGCCTCTGATGAATGACACCGGCTTCTGATACTGGACAGTCTGGTTTGAGTTATTTCATGGAACCTGCAACATATCAGCCTTGGCTAGTATCTGGCTAGACTTGTAGCTGACTAGCACAGATGTCAGACCAGTCAGTCATCAGATGTCACCGTTATACAATCATAGTAAGTAAGGACATCATTTCAGTGATATAGCATTAATATTAACATTTCAATTAAGTGTAACTGACTAGCACATAAGTCAGACAAGTCAGTCATCAGGTGTCAAAGTTATACAGTCATAGCAAGTAACATCATTTCAATGATACAGAATTAATATTAACATATCAGTAATAAACATCATCTGGTTTATTCCGCTCCTATACATCCCTTTCTGATCTATAACTTGATCCTTCTAAATCATATCAAGTACAAATTCAAATACTGATGCTATCTTAGCAACTACCCAAAATTAATACATAAAATAAATAAAGTGAGTGACCACGTGATCAGGTTGCTTTCTACTGAAACTGGCTGTAGAACACTCCAGTTTACCAGCTGTAAATGGGTACAAAGTTGTGCGCTCGAACTAGGGAAGGCAAAGGCAGCGAGGAAGGGGACTAGTCACCTTAACCTCGTAAACTGGGATCTTCCATGATGAAGTTTCTAACACTTCATTTCCCTATGACAATCTCTGCCATGGGACTGCCTTTATCTTCGTAAGCGATAAAGCAATATGATAAATATATCTTCATTAGGCTGTGGGGCTATTTGTGATTAATTTTTGTACAAGCAACAATCATCTCATCCACAATGCACATGTTTAGATCATATTAAAAATACAATACATTATATCAATGATTATTATACAGGCATATTTTGTGAATTCTATATGAACCTGAAATAACAATTATTATACACGGTAGTTATCATAATTTCGCTTACCCTCAGACTTCAGATACTGGACTTAAAAATGTTTCTGGCGATCCGCTCACAATTCATGGGTAGTGGCGAAACTCTGCCTCCAGTCTGTCTGAAATCTCTTCGTTGTATATCCCTCCAGTTTTACCGATACGCTTTAAATACGTATAGCGCGGACGTATCGGAGAGTACCGACGTCACAGCTTGGACCTAGACCTAAAAAATCCTTCCCGAACAGTGATTTCGGCCGATCTGTGCGTCGACTGAAATTTTGCCTTTATCATTCTCGGCATATATAATATCCATATAGTTCCATCTTATCTAGTTTTATACAGCTGATAAAACTCTATCTTCCTATCCATGTAATTTCCCAAACTGTTATTTGTTGATTTTAATATTTAGAACAGAAGTGGGTTTACATGCTTTTAGCGTAACTGTGGGCAGCCGAAATACGCATATATCTCCGTAAATGAGAACTTCCTACCGTTCCATCTTATATGCAGTATACACCATCCTTCCCTGTACTGAAATGTAAAATCCTTTTCATACGGATTCCCTTCTGTTTTTATTTATCGTTGGCGATTTCCTCTGTCCGATACACATTTCGCTGATACGCCGCCATTTTGAAAGCGGTCACTCGATCGTAGATGGGTTTATAAATCTAACTGAACCCATTTGCAATGACTTGAAACCAATTTTGCGACAACAGGAACCAGCTGTAGACCATTTTTTCTCTACAGGAACCAACTTTAGACCAGGTTTTCTGTACAGGAACCCACTTTCGACCAGGTTTTCTGTACAGGAACCCGCTTTAGACCAGGTTTTCTGTACAGGAACCCGCTTTAGACCAGGTTTTCTGCACAGGAACCCGCTTTAGACCAAGTTTTCTGTACAGGAACCCGCTTTAGACCAGGTTTTCTGCACAGGAACCCGCTTTAGACCAGGTTTTCTGCACAGGAACCCGCTTTAGACTAGGTTTTCTGCACAGGAACCCGCTTCAGACCAGGCTTTCTGCACAGGAACCCGCTTTAGACCAGGTTTTCTGCACAGGAACCCGCTTTAGACCAGGTTTTCTGCACAGGAACCCGCTTTAGACCAGGTTTTCTGCACAGGAACCCGCTTTAGACCAGGTTTTCTGCACAGGAACCCGCTTTAGACCAGGTTTTTTGCACAGGAACCCGCTTTAGACCAGGTTTTCTGCACAGGAACCCGCTTTAGACCAGGTTTTCTGCACAGGAACCCGCTTTAGACCAGGTTTTCTGCACAGGAACCCGCTTTAGACCAGTTTTTCTGCACAGGAACCCGCTTTAGACCAGGTTTTCTGCACAGGAACCCGCTTTAGACCAGGTTTTCTGCACAGGAACCCGCTTTAGACCAGGTTTTCTGCACAGGAACCCGCTTTAGACCAGGTTTTCTGCACAGGAACCCGCTTTAGACCAGGTTTTCTGCACAGGAACCCGCTTTAGACCAGGTTTTCTGCACAGGAACCCGCTTTAGACCAGGTTTTCTGCACAGGAACCCGCTTTAGACCAGGTTTTCTTCACAGGAACCCGCTTTAGACCAGGTTTTCTGCACAGGAACCCTCTTTAGACCAGGTTTTCTGCACAGGAACCCGCTTTAGACCAGGTTTTCTGCACAGGAACCCGCTTTAGACCAGGTTTTCTGCACAGGAACCCGCTTTAGACCAGGTTTTCTGCACAGGAACCCGCTTTAGACCAGGTTTTCTGCACAGGAACCCGCTTTAGACCAGGTTTTCTGCACAGGAACCAGCTTTAGACCAGGTTTTCTGCACAGGAACCCGCTTTAGACCAGGTTTTCTGCACAGGAACCCGCTTTAGACCAGGTTTTCTGCACAGGAACCCGCTTTAGACCAGGTTTTCTGCACAGGAACCCGCTTTAGACCAGGTTTTCTGTACAGGAACCCGCTTTAGACCAGGTTTTCTGCACAGGAACCCGCTTTAGACCAGGTTTTCTGCACAGGAACCCGCTTTAGACCAGTTTTTCTGCACAGGAACCCGCTTTAGACCAGGTTTTCTGTACAGGAACCCGCTTTAGACCAGGTTTTCTGTACAGGAACCCGCTTTAGACCAGGTTTTCTGCACAGGAACCCGCTTTAGACCAGGTTTTCTGCACAGGAACCCGCTTTAGACCAGGTTTTCTGCACAGGAACCCGCTTTAGACCAGGTTTTCTGCACAGGAACCCGCTTTAGACCAGGTTTTCTGCACAGGAACCCGCTTTAGACCAGGTTTTCTGCACAGGAACCCGCTTTAGACCAGGTTTTCTGTACAGGAACCCGCTTTAGACCAGGTTTTCTGCACAGGAACCCGCTTTAGACCAGGTTTTCTGCACAGGAACCCGCTTTAGACCAGGTTTTCTGCACAGGAACCCGCTTTAGACCAGGTTTTCTGCACAGGAACCCGCTTTAGACCAGGTTTTCTGCACAGGAACCCGCTTTAGACCAGGTTTTCTGCACAGGAACCCGCTTTAGACCAGGTTTTCTGCACAGGAACCCGCTTTAGACCAGGTTTTCTGCACAGGAACCCGCTTTAGACCAGGTTTTCTGTACAGGAACCCGCTTTAGACCAGGTTTTCTGCACAGGAACCCGCTTTAGACCAGGTTTTCTGCACAGGAACCCGCTTTAGACCAGGTTTTCTGTACAGGAACCCGCTTTAGACCAGGTTTTCTGCACAGGAACCCGCTTTAGACCCGGTTTTCTGCACAGGAACCCGCTTTAGACCAGGTTTTCTGCACAGGAACCCGCTTTAGACCAGGTTTTCTGCACAGGAACCCGCTTTAGACCAGGTTTTCTGCACAGGAACCCGCTTTGAACCAGGTTTTCTGCACAGGAACCCGCTTTAGACCAGGTTTTCTGCACAGGAACCCGCTTTAGACCAGGTTTTCTGCACAGGAACCCGCTTTAGACCAGGTTCTCTGTACAGGAACCCGCTTTAGACCAGGTTTTCTGCACAGGAACCCGCTTTAGACCAGGTTTTCTGCACAGGAACCCGCTTTAGACCAGGTTTTCTGCACAGGAACCCGCTTTAGACCAGGTTTTCTGCACAGGAACCCGCTTTAGACCAGGTTTTCTGCACAGGAACCCGCTTTAGACCAGGTTTGCTGCACAGGAACCCGCTTTAGACCAGGTTTTCTGCACAGGAACCCGCTTTAGACCAGGTTTTCTGCACAGGAACCCGCTTTAGACCAGGTTTTCTGCACAGGAACCCGCTTTAGACCAGGTTTTCTGCACAGGAACCCGCTTTAGACCAGGTTTTCTGCACAGGAACCCGCTTTAGACCAGGTTTTCTGCACAGGAACCCGCTTTAGACCAGGTTTTCTGCCCAGGAACCCGCTTTAGACCAGGTTTTCTGCACAGGAACCCGCTTTAGACCAGGTTTTCTGCACAGGAACCCGCTTTAGACCAGGTTTTCTGCACAGGAACCCGCTTTAGACCAGGTTTTCTGCACAGGAACCCGCTTTAGACCAGGTTTTCTGCACAGGAACCCGCTTTAGACCAGGTTTTCTGCACAGGAACCCGCTTTAGACCAGGTTTTCTGCACAGTAACCCGCTTTAGACTAGGTTTTCTGCACAGGAACCCGCTTTAGACCAGGTTTTCTGCACAGGAACCCGCTTTAGACCAGGTTTTCTGCACAGGAACCCGCTTTAGACCAGGTTTTTTCTGCACAGGAACCCGCTTTAGACCAGGTTTTCTGCACAGGAACCCGCTTTAGACCAGGTTTTCTGCACAGGAACCCGCTTTAGACCAGGTTTTTTTTTGCACAGGAACCCGCTTTAGACCAGGTTTTTCTGCACAGGAACCCGCTTTAGACCAGGTTTTCTGCACAGGAACCCGCTTTAGACCAGGTTTTCTGCACAGGAACCCGCTTTAGACCAGGTTTTTCTGCACAGGAACCCGCTTTAGACCAGGTTTTCTGCACAGGAACCCGCTTTAGACCAGGTTTTCTGCACAGGAACCCGCTTTAGACCAGGTTTTCTGCACAGGAACCCGCTTTAGACCAGGTTTTCTGCACAGGAACCCGCTTTAGACCAGGTTTTCTGCACAGGAACCCGCTTTAGACCAGGTTTTCTGCACAGGAACCCGCTTTAGACCAGGTTTTCTGCACAGGAACCCGCTTTAGACCAGGTTTTCTGCACAGGAAACCGCTTTAGACCAGGTTTTCTGTACAGGAACCCGCTTTAGACCAGGTTTTCTGTACAGGAACCCGCTTTAGACCAGGTTTTCTGTACAGGAACCCGCTTTAGACCAGGTTTTCTGCACAGGAACCCGCTTTAGACCAGGTTTTCTGCACAGGAACCCGCTTTAGACCAGGTTTTCTGCACAGGAACCCGCTTTAGACCAGGTTTTCTGCACAGGAACCCGCTTTAGACCAGGTTTTTCTGTACAGGAACCCGCTTTAGACCAGGTTTTCTGTACAGGAACCCGCTTTAGACCAGGTTTTCTGCACAGGAACCCGCTTTAGACCAGGTTTTCTGCACAGGAACCCGCTTTAGACAGGTTTTCTGCACAGGAACCCGCTTTAGACCAGGTTTTCTGCACAGGAACCCGCTTTAGACCAGGTTTTCTGCACAGGAACCCGCTTTAGACCAGGTTTTCTGCACAGGAACCCGCTTTAGACCAGGTTTTCTGCACAGGAACCCGCTTTAGACCAGGTTTTCTGCACAGGAACCCGCTTTAGACCAGGTTTTCTGCACAGGAACCCGCTTTAGACCAGGTTTTCTGTACAGGAACCCGCTTTAGACCAGGTTTTCTGCACAGGAACCCGCTTTAGACCAGGTTTTCTGTACAGGAACCCGCTTTAGACCAGGTTTTCTGCACAGGAACCCGCTTTAGACCAGGTTTTCTGCACAGGAACCCGCTTTAGACCAGGTTTTCTGCACAGGAACCCGCTTTAGACCAGGTTTTCTGCACAGGAACCCGCTTTAGACCAGGTTTTCTGCACAGGAACCCGCTTTAGACCAGGTTTTCTGCACATGAACCCGCTTTAGACCAGGTTTTCTGCACAGGAACCCGCTTTAGACCAGGTTTTCTGCACAGGAACCCGCTTTAGACCAGGTTTTCTGCACAGGAACCCGCTTTAGACCAGGTTTTCTGTACAGTAACCCGCTTTAGACCAGGTTTTCTGCACAGGAACCCGCTTTAGACCAGGTTTTCTGCACAGGAACCCGCTTTAGACCAGGTTTTCTGCACAGGAACCCGCTTTAGACCAGGTTTTCTGCACAGGAACCCGCTTTAGACCAGGTTTTCTGCACAGGAACCCGCTTCAGACCAGGTTTTCTGCACAGGAACCCGCTTTAGACCAGGTTTTCTGCACAGGAACCCGCTTTAGACCAGGTTTTCTGCACAGGAACCCGCTTTAGACCAGGTTTTCTGCACAGGAACCCGCTTTAGACCAGGTTTTCTGCACAGGAACCCGCTTTAGACCAGGTTTTCTGCACAGGAACCCGCTTTAGACCAGTTTTTTCTGCACAGGAACCCGCTTTAGACCAGGTTTTCTGCACAGGAACCCGCTTTAGACCAGGTTTTCTGCACAGGAACCCGCTTTAGACCAGGTTTTCTGCACAGGAACCCGCTTTAGACCAGGTTTTCTGCACAGGAACCCCTTTAGACCAGGTTTTCTGCACAGGAACCCGCTTTAGACCAGGTTTTCTGCACAGGAACCCGCTTTAGACCAGGTTTTCTGCACAGGAACCCGCTTTAGACCAGGTTTTCTGCACAGGAACCCGCTTTAGACCAGGTTTTCTGCACAGGAACCCGCTTTAGACCAGGTTTTCTGCACAGGAACCCGCTTTAGACAGGTTTTCTGCACAGGAACCCGCTTTAGACCAGGTTTTCTGCACAGGAACCCGCTTTAGACCAGGTTTTCTGCACAGGAACCCGCTTTAGACCAGGTTTTCTGCACAGGAACCCGCTTTAGACCAGGTTTTTCTGCACAGGAACCCGCTTTAGACCAGGTTTTCTGCACAGGAACCCGCTTTAGACCAGGTTTTCTGCACAGGAACCCGCTTTAGACCAGGTTTTCTGCACAGGAACCCGCTTTAGACCAGGTTTTCTGCACAGGAACCCGCTTTAGACCAGGTTTTCTGCACAGGAACCCGCTTTAGACCATGTTTTCTGCACAGGAACCCGCTTTAGACCAGGTTTTCTGCACAGGAACCCGCTTTAGACCAGGTTTTCTGCACAGGAACCCGCTTTAGACCAGGTTTTCTGCACAGGAACCCGCTTTAGACCAGGTTTTCTGCACAGGAACCCGCTTTAGACCAGGTTTTCTGCACAGGAACCCGCTTTAGACCAGGTTTTCTGCACAGGAACCCGCTTTAGACCAGGTTTTCTGCACAGGAACCCGCTTTAGACCAGGTTTTCTGCACAGGAACCCGCTTTAGACCAGGTTTTCTGCACAGGAACCCGCTTTAGACCAGATTTTCTGCACAGGAACCCGCTTTAGACCAGGTTTTCTGCACAGGAACCCGCTTTAGACCAGGTTTTCTGCACAGGAACCCGCTTTAGACCAGGTTTTCTGCACAGGAACCCGCTTTAGACCAGGTTTTCTGCACAGGAACCCGCTTTAGACCAGGTTTTCTGCACAGGAACCCGCTTTAGACCAGGTTTTCTGTACAGGAACCCGCTTTAGACCAGGTTTTTTTTCAGGAACCCGCTTTAGACCAGGTTTTCTGTACAGGAACCCGCTTTAGACCAGGTTTTCTGTACAGGAACCCGCTTTAGACCAGGTTTTCTGCACAGGAACCCGCTTTAGACCAGGTTTTCTGCACAGGAACCCGCTTTAGACCAGGTTTTCTGCACAGGAACCCGCTTTAGACCAGGTTTTCTGCACAGGAACCCGCTTTAGACCAAGTTTTCTGCACAGGAACCCGCTTTAGACCAGGTTTTCTGCACAGGAACCCGCTTTAGACCAGGTTTTCTGCACAGGAACCCGCTTTAGACCAGGTTTTCTGCACAGGAACCCGCTTTAGACCAGGTTTTCTGCACAGGAACCCGCTTTAGACCAGGTTTTCTGCACAGGAACCCGCTTTAGACCAGGTTTTCTGCACAGGAACCCGCTTTAGACCAGGTTTTCTGCACAGGAACCCGCTTTAGACCAGGTTTTCTGCACAGGAACCCGCTTTAGACCAGGTTTTCTGCACAGGAACCCGCTTTAGACCAGGTTTTCTGCACAGGAACCCGCTTTAGACCAGGTTTTCTGCACAGGAACCCGCTTTAGACCAGGTTTTCTGCACAGGAACCCGCTTTAGACCAGGTTTTCTGCACAGGAACCCGCTTTAGACCAGGTTTTCTGCACAGGAACCCGCTTTAGACCAGGTTTTCTGCACAGGAACCCGCTTTAGACCAGGTTTTCTTCACAGGAACCCGCTTTAGACCAGGTTTTCTGCACAGGAACCCGCTTTAGACCAGGTTTTCTGCACAGGAACCCGCTTTAGACCAGGTTTTCTGCACAGGAACCCGCTTTAGACCAGGTTTTTCTGCACAGGAACCCGCTTTAGACCAGGTTTTCTGCACAGGAACCCGCTTTAGACCAGGTTTTCTGCACAGGAACCCGCTTTAGACCAGGTTTTCTGCACAGGAACCCGCTTTAGACCAGGTTTTCTGCAGGAACCCGCTTTAGACCAGGTTTTCTGCACAGGAACCCGCTTTAGACCAGGTTTTCTGCACAGGAACCCGCTTTAGACCAGGTTTTCTGCACAGGAACCCGCTTTAGACCAGGTTTTCTGCACAGGAACCCGCTTTAGACCAGTTTTTCTGCACAGGAACCCGCTTTAGACCAGGTTTTTTCTGCACAGGAACCCGCTTTAGACCAGGTTTTCTGCACAGGAACCCGCTTTAGACCAGGTTTTCTGCACAGGAACCCGCTTTAGACCAGGTTTTCTGCACAGGAACCCGCTTTAGACCAGGTTTTCTGCACAGGAACCCGCTTCAGACCAGGTTTTCTGCACAGGAACCCGCTTTAGACCAGGTTTTCTGCACAGGAACCCGCTTTAGACCAGGTTTTCTGCACAGGAACCCGCTTTAGACCAGGTTTTCTGCACAGGAACCCGCTTTAGACCAGGTTTTCTGCACAGGAACCCGCTTTAGACCAGGTTTTCTGCACAAGAACCGCTTTAGACCAGGTTTTCTGCACAGGAACCCGCTTTAGACCAGGTTTTCTGCACAGGAACCCGCTTTAGACCAGGTTTTCTGCACAGGAACCCGCTTTAGACCAGGTTTTCTGCACAGGAACCGCTTTAGACCAGGTTTTCTGCACAGGAACCCGCTTTAGACCAGGTTTTCTGCACAGGAACCCGCTTTAGACCAGGTTTTCTGCACAGGAACCCGCTTTAGACCAGGTTTCCTGTACAGGAACCCGCTTTAGACCAGGTTTTCTGCACAGGAACCCGCTTTAGACCAGGTTTTCTGCACAGGAACCCGCTTTAGACCAGGTTTTCTGCACAGGAACCCGCTTTAGACCAGGTTTTCTGCACAGGAACCCGCTTTAGACCAGGTTTTCTGTCGAGGAACCCGCTTTAGACCAGGTTTTCTGCACAGGAACCCGCTTTAGACCAGGTTTTCTGCACAGGAACCCGCTTTAGACCAGGTTTTCTGCACAGGAACCCGCTTTAGACCAGGTTTTCTGCACAGGAACCCGCTTCAGACCAGGTTTTCTGCACAGGAACCCGCTTTAGACCAGGTTTTCTGCACAGGAACCCGCTTTAGACCAGGTTTTCTGCACAGGAACCCGCTTTAGACCAGGTTTTCTGCACAGGAACCCGCTTTAGACCAGGTTTTCTGCACAGGAACCCGCTTTAGACCAGGTTTTCTGTACAGGAACCAGCTTTAGACCAGGTTTTCTGTACAGGAACCAAGTTTAGACCAGGTTTTCTGTACAGGAACCAACTTTAGACCAGGTTTTCTTTACAGGAACCCGTTTTAGACCATTTTTTCTCTACAGGAACCAGCTGTAGACCATTTTTTCTCTACAGGAACCAACTTTAGACCAGGTTTTCTGTACAGGAACCCACTTTCGACCAGGTTTTCTGTACATGAACCCACTTTCGACCAGGTTTTCTGTACAGGAACCCGCTTTCGACCAGGTTTTCTGTACAGGAACCCGCTTTAGACCAGGTTTTCTGTACAGGAACCCGCTTTAGACCAGGTTTTCTGCACAGGAACCCGCTTTAGACCAGGTTTTCTGCACAGGAACCCGCTTTAGACCAGGTTTTCTGCACAGGAACCCGCTTTAGACCAGGTTTTCTGCACAGGAACCCGCTTTAGACCAGGTTTTTCTGCACAGGAACCCGCTTTAGACCAGGTTTTCTGCACAGGAACCCGCTTTAGACCAGGTTTTCTGCACAGGAACCCGCTTTAGACCAGGTTTTCTGTACAGGAACCCGCTTTAGACCAGGTTTTCTGCACAGGAACCCGCTTTAGACCAGGTTTTCTGCACAGGAACCCGCTTTAGACCAGGTTTTCTGCACAGGAACCCGCTTTAGACCAGTTTTTCTGCACAGGAACCCGCTTTAGACCAGGTTTTCTGCACAGGAACCCGCTTTAGACCAGGTTTTCTGCACAGGAACCCGCTTTAGACCAGGTTTTCTGCACAGGAACCCGCTTTAGACCAGGTTTTCTGCACAGGAACCCGCTTTAGACCAGGTTTTCTGTACAGGAACCCGCTTTAGACCAGGTTTTTTTCTGTACAGGAACCCGCTTTAGACCAGGTTTTCTGCACAGGAACCCGCTTTAGACCAGGTTTTCTGCACAGGAACCCGCTTTAGACCAGGTTTTTCTGCACAGGAACCCGCTTTAGACCAGGTTTTTCTGCACAGGAACCCGCTTTAGACCAGGTTTTCTGCACAGGAACCCGCTTTAGACCAGGTTTTCTGCACAGGAACCCGCTTTAGACCAGGTTTTCTGCACAGGAACCCGCTTTAGACCAGGTTTTCTGCACAGGAACCCGCTTTAGACCAGGTTTTTCTGCACAGGAACCCGCTTTAGACCAGGTTTTCTGTACAGGAACCCGCTTTAGACCAGGTTTTCTGCACAGGAACCCGCTTTAGACCAGGTTTTCTGCACAGGAACCCGCTTTAGACCAGGTTTTCTGCACAGGAACCCGCTTTAGACCAGGTTTTTCTGCACAGGAACCCGCTTTAGACCAGGTTTTCTGTACAGGAACCCGCTTTAGACCAGGTTTTTTCTGCACAGGAACCCGCTTTAGACCAGGTTTTCTGCACAGGAACCCGCTTTAGACCAGGTTTTCTGCACAGGAACCCGCTTTAGACCAGGTTTTCTGCACAGGAACCCGCTTTAGACCAGGTTTTCTGCACAGGAACCCGCTTTAGACCAGGTTTTCTGCACAGGAACCCGCTTTAGACCAGTTTTTCTGCACAGGAACCCGCTTTAGACCAGGTTTTCTGCACAGGAACCCGCTTTAGACCAGGTTTTCTGCACAGGAACCCGCTTTAGACCAGGTTTTCTGCACAGGAACCCGCTTTAGACCAGGTTTTCTGTACAGGAACCCGCTTTAGACCAGGTTTTCTGCACAGGAACCCGCTTTAGACCAGGTTTTCTGCACAGGAACCCGCTTTAGACCAGGTTTTCTGCACAGGAACCCGCTTTAGACCAGGTTTTCTGCACAGGAACCCGCTTTAGACCAGGTTTTCTGCACAGGAACCCGCTTTAGACCAGGTTTTCTGCACAGGAACCCGCTTTAGACCAGGTTTTCTGCACAGGAACCCGCTTTAGACCAGGTTTTCTGCACAGTAACCCGCTTTAGACCAGGTTTTCTGCACAGGAACCCGCTTTAGACCAGGTTTTCTGCACAGGAACCCGCTTTAGACCAGGTTTTCTGCACAGGAACCCGCTTTAGACCAGGTTTTCTGCACAGGAACCCGCTTTAGACCAGGTTTTTCTGCACAGGAACCCGCTTTAGACCAGGTTTTCTGTACAGGAACCCGCTTTAGACCAGGTTTTCTGTACAGGAACCCGCTTTAGACCAGGTTTTCTGTACAGGAACCCGCTTTAGACCAGGTTTTTTACACAGGAACCCGCTTTAGACCAGGTTTTCTGCACAGGAACCCGCTTTAGACCAGGTTTTCTGCACAGGAACCCGCTTTAGACCAGGTTTTCTGCACAGGAACCCGCTTTAGACCAGGTTTTCTGCACAGGAACCCGCTTTAGACCAGGTTTTCTGCACAGGAACCCGCTTTAGACCAGGTTTTCTGCACAGGAACCCGATTTAGACCAGGTTTTCTGCACAGGAACCCGCTTTAGACCAAGTTTTCTGCACAGGAACCCGCTTTAGACCAGGTTTTCTGCACAGGAACCCGCTTTAGACCAGGTTTTCTGTACAGGAACCCTCTTTAGACCAGGTTTTCTGCACAGGAACCCGCTTTAGACCAGGTTTTCTGTACAGGAACCCGCTTTAGACCAGGTTTTCTGCACAGGAACCCGCTTTAGACCAGGTTTTCTGCACAGGAACCCGCTTTAGACCAGGTTTTCTGCACAGGAACCCGCTTTAGACCAGGTTTTCTGCACAGGAACCCGCTTTAGACCAGGTTTTCTGCACAGGAACCCGCTTTAGACCATTTTTTCTGTACAGGAACCCGCTTTAGACCAGGTTTTCTGCACAGGAACCCGCTTTAGACCAGGTTTTCTGCACAGGAACCCGCTTTAGACCAGGTTTTCTGCACAGGAACCCGCTTTAGACCAGGTTTTCTGTACAGGAACCCGCTTTAGACCAGGTTTTCTGTACAGGAACCCGATATAGACCACGTTTTCTGTACAGGAACCCGATATAGACCACGTTTTCTGTACAGGAACCCGCTTTAGACCAGGTTTTCTGTACAGGAAACCGCTTTAGACCAGGTTTTCTGTACAGGAACCCGCTTTAGACCAGGTTTTCTGCACAGGAACCCGCTTTAGACCAGGTTTTCTGCACAGGAACCCGCTTTAGACCAGGTTTTCTGCACAGGAACCCGCTTTAGACCAGGTTTTCTGCACAGGAACCCGCTTTAGACCAGGTTTTCTGCAGAGGAACCCGCTTTAGACCAGGTTTTCTGCACAGGAACCCGCTTTAGACCAGGTTTTCTGCACAGGAACCCGCTTTAGACCAGGTTTTCTGCACAGGAACCCGCTTTAGACCAGGTTTTCTGCACAGGAACCCGCTTTAGACCAGGTTTTCTGCACAGGAACCCGCTTTAGACCAGTTTTTCTGCACAGGAACCCGCTTTAGACCAGGTTTTCAGTACAGGAACCCGCTTTAGACCAGGTTTTCTGCACAGGAACCCGCTTTAGACCAGGTTTTCTGCACAGGAACCCGCTTTAGACCAGGTTTTCTGCACAGGAACCCGCTTTAGACCAGGTTTTCTGCACAGGAACCCGCTTTAGACCAGGTTTTCTGCACAGGAACCCGCTTTAGACCAGGTTTTCTGCACAGGAACCCGCTTTAGACCAGGTTTTCTGTACAGGAACCCGCTTTAGACCAGGTTTTCTGTACAGGAACCCGCTTTAGACCAGGTTTTCTGTACAGGAACCCGCTTTAGACCAGGTTTTCTGTACAGGAACCCGCTTTAGACCAGGTTTTCTGCACAGGAACCCGCTTTAGACCAGGTTTTCTGCACAGGAACCCGCTTTAGACCAGGTTTTCTGCACAGGAACCCGCTTTAGACCAGGTTTTCTGCACAGGAACCCGCTTTAGACCAGGTTTTCTGCACAGGAACCCGCTTTAGACCAGGTTTTCTGCACAGGAACCCGCTTTAGACCATTTTTTCTGTACAGGAACCCGCTTTAGACCAGGTTTTCTGTACAGGAACCCGCTTTAGACCAGGTTTTCTGCACAGGAACCCGCTTTAGACCAGGTTTTCTGCACAGGAACCCGCTTTAGACCAGGTTTTCTGCACAGGAACCCGCTTTAGACCAGGTTTTCTGCACAGGAACCCGCTTTAGACCAGGTTTTCTGCACAGGAACCCGCTTTAGACCAGGTTTTCTGCACAGGAACCCGCTTTAGACCAGGTTTTCTGTACAGGAACCCTCTTTAGACCAGGTTTTCTGTACAGGAACCCGCTTTAGACCAGGTTTTCTGTACAGGAACCCGCTTTAGACCAGGTTTTCTGCACAGGAACCCGCTTTAGACCAGGTTTTCTGCACAGGAACCCGCTTTAGACCAGGTTTTCTGCACAGGAACCCGCTTTAGACCAGGTTTTCTGCACAGGAACCCGCTTTAGACCAGGTTTTCTGCACAGGAACCCCCTTTAGACCAGGTTTTCTGCACAGGAACCCGCTTTAGACCAGGTTTTGTGCAAACAACAAAAAACCCCGCTTTAGACCAGGTTTTTTTCCCACAGGAACCCCTTTAAAATTCCCCCCAGGTTTTTTTCCTGCACAGGAAACAAGAAACCCCCCCCCCCCGTTTTTAGATCTTAAAAGACCAGTTTTACCTGCACAGGAAACCCCTTTAAAACCATCCCGAACAACAAAGGCTTTCCCCCGCTTTAGACCAGGTTTTCTGCACAGGAAGACCGCTTTAGACCAGGTTTTCTGCACAGGAACCCGCTTTAGACCAGGTTTTCTGCACAGGAACCCGCTTTAGACCAGGTTTTCTGCACAGGAACCCTTTTTTTAAAGACCAGTTTTTCCCCAATAAACCCCGGTTTTAGACCAGTTT
>JAMPIV010005529.1:60000-64875 GCA_024509875.1 Oreohelix idahoensis
CCCCCCCCCCCCCCCCCCCCCCCCCCCCCCCCCCCCCCCCCCCCCCCCCCCCCCCCCCCCCCCCCCCCCCCCCCCCCCCCCCCCCCCCCCCCCCCCCCCCCCCCCCCCCCCCCCCCCCCCCCAACCCCCCCCCCCCCCCCCCCCCCCCCCCCCCCCCCCCCCCCCCCCCCCCCCCCCCCCCCCCCCCCCCCCCCCCCCCCCCCCCCCCCCCCCCCCCCCCCCCCCCCCCCCCCCCCCCCCCCCCCCCCCCCCCCCCCCCCCCCCCCCCCCCCCCCCCCCCCCCCCCCCCCCCCCCCCCCCCCCCCCCCCCCCCCCCCCCCCCCCCCCCCCCCCCCCCCCCCCCCCCCCCCCCCCCCCCCCCCCCCCCCCCCCCCCCCCCCCCCCCCCCCCCCCCCCCCCCCCCCCCCCCCCCCCCCCCCCCCCCCCCCCCCCCCCCCCCCCCCCCCCCCCCCCCCCCCCCCCCCCCCCCCCCCCCCCCCCCCCCCCCCCCCCCCCCCCCCCCCCCCCCCCCCCCCCCCCCCCCCCCCCCCCCCCCCCCCCCCCCCCCCCCCCCCCCCCCCCCCCCCCCCCCCCCCCCCCCCCCCCCCCCCCCCCCCCCCCCCCCCCCCCCCCCCCCCCCCCCCCCCCCCCCCCCCCCCCCCCCCCCCCCCCCCCCCCCCCCCCCCCCCCCCCCCCCCCCCCCCCCCCCCCCCCCCCCCCCCCCCCCCCCCCCCCCCCCCCCCCCCCCCCCCCCCCCCCCCCCCCCCCCCCCCCCCCCCCCCCCCCCCCCCCCCCCCCCCCCCCCCCCCCCCCCCCCCCCCCCCCCCCCCCCCCCCCCCCCCCCCCCCCCCCCCCCCCCCCCCCCCCCCCCCCCCCCCCCCCCCCCCCCCCCCCCCCCCCCCCCCCCCCCCCCCCCCCCCCCCCCCCCCCCCCCCCCCCCCCCCCCCCCCCCCCCCCCCCCCCCCCCCCCCCCCCCCCCCCCCCCCCCCCCCCCCCCCCCCCCCCCCCCCCCCCCCCCCCCCCCCCCCCCCCCCCCCCCCCCCCCCCCCCCCCCCCCCCCCCCCCCCCCCCCCCCCCCCCCCCCCCCCCCCCCCCCCCCCCCCCCCCCCCCCCCCCCCCCCCCCCCCCCCCCCCCCCCCCCCCCCCCCCCCCCCCCCCCCCCCCCCCCCCCCCCCCCCCCCCCCCCCCCCCCCCCCCCCCCCCCCCCCCCCCCCCCCCCCCCCCCCCACCCCCCCCCCCCCCCCCCCCCCCCCCCCCCCCCCCCCCCCCCCCCCCCCCCCCCCCCCCCCCCCCCCCCCCCCCCCCCCCCCCCCCCCCCCCCCCCCCCCCCCCCCCCCCCCCCCCCCCCCCCCCCCCCCCCCCCCCCCCCCCCCCCCCCCCCCCCCCCCCCCCCCCCCCCCCCCCCCCCCCCCCCCCCCCCCCCCCCCCCCCCCCCCCCCCCCCCCCCCCCCCCCCCCCCCCCCCCCCCCCCCCCCCCCCCCCCCCCCCCCCCCCCCCCCCCCCCCCCCCCCCCCCCCCCCCCCCCCCCCCCCCCCCCCCCCCCCCCCCCCCCCCCCCCCCCCCCCCCCCCCCCCCCCCCCCCCCCCCCCCCCCCCCCCCCCCCCCCCCCCCCCCCCCCCCCCCCCCCCCCCCCCCCCCCCCCCCCCCCCCCCCCCCCCCCCCCCCCCCCCCCCCCCCCCCCCCCCCCCCCCCCCCCCCCCCCCCCCCCCCCCCCCCCCCCCCCCCCCCCCCCCCCCCCCCCCCCCCCCCCCCCCCCCCCCCCCCCCCCCCCCCCCCCCCCCCCCCCCCCCCCCCCCCCCCCCCCCCCCCCCCCCCCCCCCCCCCCCCCCCACCCCCCCCCCCCCCCCCCCCCCCCCCCCCCCCCCCCCCCCCCCCCCCCCCCCCCCCCCCCCCCCCCCCCCCCCCCCCCCCCCCCCCCCCCCCCCCCCCCCCCCCCCCCCCCCCCCCCCCCCCCCCCCCCCCCCCCCCCCCCCCCCCCCCCCCCCCCCCCCCCCCCCCCCCCCCCCCCCCCCCCCCCCCCCCCCCCCCCCCCCCCCCCCCCCCCCCCCCCCCCCCCCCCCCCCCCCCCCCCCCCCCCCCCCCCCCCCCCCCCCCCCCCCCCCCCCCCCCCCCCCCCCCCCCCCCCCCCCCCCCCCCCCCCCCCCCCCCCCCCCCCCCCCCCCCCCCCCCCCCCCCCCCCCCCCCCCCCCCCCCCCCCCCCCCCCCCCCCCCCCCCCCCCCCCCCCCCCCCCCCCCCCCCCCCCCCCCCCCCCCCCCCCCCCCCCCCCCCCCCCCCCCCCCCCCCCCCCCCCCCCCCCCCCCCCCCCCCCCCCCCCCCCCCCCCCCCCCCCCCCCCCCCCCCCCCCCCCCCCCCCCCCCCCCCCCCCCCCCCCCCCCCCCCCCCCCCCCCCCCCCCCCCCCCCCCCCCCCCCCCCCCCCCCCCCCCCCCCCCCCCCCCCCCCCCCCCCCCCCCCCCCCCCCCCCCCCCCCCCCCCCCCCCCCCCCCCCCCCCCCCCCCCCCCCCCCCCCCCCCCCCCCCCCCCCCCCCCCCCCCCCCCCCCCCCCCCCCCCCCCCCCCCCCCCCCCCCAACCCCCCCCCCCCCCCCCCCCCCCCCCCCCCCCCCCCCCCCCCCCCCCCCCCCCCCCCCCCCCCCCCCCCCCCCCCCCCCCCCCCCCCCCCCCCCCCCCCCCCCCCCCCCCCCCCCCCCCCCCCCCCCCCCCCCCCCCCCCCCCCCCCCCCCCCCCCCACCCCCCCCCCCCCCCCCCCCCCCCCCCCCCCCCCCCCCCCCCCCCCCCCCCCCCCCCCCCCCCCCCCCCCCCCCCCCCCCCCCCCCCCCCCCCCCCCCCCCCCCCCCCCCCCCCCCCCCCCCCCCCCCCCCCCCCCCCCCCCCCCCCCCCCCCCCCCCCCCCCCCCCCCCCCCCCCCCCCCCCCCCCCCCCCCCCCCCCCCCCCCCCCCCCCCCCCCCCCCCCCCCCCCCCCCCCCCCCCCCCCCCCCCCCCCCCCCCCCCCCCCCCCCCCCCCCCCCCCCCCCCCCCCCCCCCCCCCCCCCCCCCCCCCCCCCCCCCCCCCCCCCCCCCCCCCCCCCCCCCCCCCCCCCCCCCCCCCCCCCCCCCCCCCCCCCCCCCCCCCCCCCCCCCCCCCCCCCCCCCCCCCCCCCCCCCCCCCCCCCCCCCCCCCCCCCCCCCCCCCCCCCCCCCCCCCCCCCCCCCCCCCCCCCCCCCCCCCCCCCCCCCCCCCCCCCCCCCCCCCCCCCCCCAAAAACCCCCCCCCCCCCCCCCCCCCCCCCCCCCCCCACCCCCCCCCCCCCCCCCCCCCCCCCCTACCCCCCCCCCCCCCCCCACCCCCCTCCCCCTCCCCCCTCCCCCCCTCCCACCCCCCCCCCACAACTCCCACCCCCCCTCCCTCCTCCCCCCCCCCCCCCCCCCCCCCCCCCCCCCCCCCCCCCCCCCCCCCCCCCCCCCCCCCCCACCCCCCCCCCCCCCCCCCCCCCCCCCCCCCCCCCCCCCCCCCCCCCCCCCCCCCCCCCCCCCCCCCCCCCCCCCCCCCCCCCCCCCCCCCCCCCCCCCCCCCCCCCCCCCCCCCCCCCCCCCCCCCCCCCCCCCCCCCCCCCCCCCCCCCCCCCCCCCCCCCCCCCCCCCCCCCCCCCCCCCCCCCCCCCCCCCCCCCCCCCCCCCCCCCCCCCCCCCCCCCCCCCCCCCCCTCCCCCCCCCCCCCCCCCCCCCCCCCCCCCCCCCCCCCCCCCCCCCCCCCCCCCCCCCCCCCCCCCCCCCCCCCCCCCCCCCCCCCCCCCCCCCCCCCCCCCCCCCCCCCCCCCCCCCCCCCCCCCCCCCCCCCCCCCCCCCCCCCCCCCCCCCCCCCCCCCCCCCCCCCCCCCCCCCCCCCCCCCCCCCCCCCCCCCCCCCCCCCCCCCCCCCCCCCCCCCACCCCCCCCCCCCCCCCCCCCCCCCCCCCCCCCCCCCCCCCCCCCCCCCCACCCCCCCCCCCCCCCCCCCCCCCCCCCCCCCCCCCCCCCCCCCCCCCCCCCCCCCCCCCCCCCCCCCCCCCCCCCCCCCCCCCCCCCCCCCCCCCCCCCCCCCCCCCCCCCCCCCCCCCCCCCCCCCCCCCCCCCCCCCCCCCCCCACCCCCCCCCCCCCCCCCCCCCCCCCCCCCCCCCACCCCCCCCCCCCCCCCCCCCCCCCCCCCCCCCCCCCCCCCCCCCCCCCCCCCCCCCCCCCCCCCCCCCCCCCCCCCCTACCCTCCCCGTCAACAACCCCCGTAAATCAATCTAGAATCCCCCACACCCAGCCCCAAAGGTCCCCCCTACCCCCGCACCCGCCCGCCACCCCCCCCTGCATTTCCCCTCCAGCCCCGTTCCCCCCCCCAGCCCCAAAGACCCCCTTCCCCCCCCCGCCCCCCCCCCCCCCAGCCCCCTCCCCCCCCGCCCCCTTCCCAGAGTACCCCCCACGCCCTCTTCCGAAGTCCCCCCCCCCCCCCTTCCCCGCCCCCCCCCCGACCCCCCCCCCCCCAGTGATACCGCGCACCCCCACACCCCCCCCCCTAAACCTCTGGTTCCCTAGTTCCACCCACCTCTTCACCCCCCCCCACGCCCCCTTCCCCCTCCCCGACTCCTCCTTACCCCTCCCCTCCTCCCCCCTTTCTCTCCTCCTCCCCCTCCCTCCGTTAACATCCCTCCCCCCCCCCGCCACCCTCCCCCTATACACCCACGTCTGCGCCCCCCTTTTTTCCCCGTATGAGGTCCCCCCCCAAATCCCCCCTTCTATCATCACAGTCCCGTCCGTCCCTCCACTCCCCCGCCTCGCCCGTGGTCGCTCCGACCGACATGCCCATCTGTCGACTCTCAGAGACCACCACACACGCCACACCTCACCCCCTCTCCCCCGTTTCGACCCTCAAACCTCCCCCCCCCCCCCCCCCCC